>VUQI01063054.1:49226-72206 GCA_015106735.1 Paratilapia polleni | reverse complement strand
ATTTTCAAATGGGCTCTAAACTTCAGAGTCTGTTTTTTTTTTTTATGTTTTTTTTTCCTCCGCTGTCCAGCAGCAGTTAAAAAACAACTTGGGGACAGTGCTCCCACCTCAGCGCCGCAGACACTGATATATATTTGAGCTGTGACCTGCTGCCCAGGTCAAGAGGAGAGAGCTGCTGTTTTTAATTAGCTCTGTGGCCTGTGGCAGATGGACGTGAAATGATTCTGATAGCCGACAGCTTTAAGAGGACAGGGCTCGATGAGGAGAATTAGAACGCTCCTTTCTTTTTCCATCAGGGACACACAGAACCGGGATTGATCAAATAAAGGCAGTGATCTATGCAGAAGCATGGCAGGACAGACAGTGAATATTTCAGTTTCTTGTTGCTGGGGAGTTGACTGGTGTGGAGAGCAGTGATGTCACAAGACATCAGTGTCAGAACTGGGCCTTATGGGAAATAATTCTCCTTATACCTGGCCTAAGCTGCCATATGCCATGGAGGTGTGTGTGTGTGTGTGTGTATGTGTCTGAAAATTCATTCATTTTAATTTGTCAAACACCACTCTAACAGAGGGAACGATTCATTATTTCACCGCTTTCCATCACACACACACACATAATCAGCAGAGGTCTGAACAGAAGGAACTTTCTCGGTGTCTGAACTTTGCGAGCAGATGTTGTGTGTGTTTGTGTCTGAGAGTGTGTGCACATATTCATGTGTGTGTGTGAGGGAGACTGCAAGATCAAGAGGAAAAGCGCATCGTTTGGAGGGAGACTTAAAAGATGTGTAGCCTTAGATCCTACCACATGTTGAAAAATACAACCGGCCATTTGAAAGGTCTTACATCCATGACAGCAGCGCCACAGTTCATAATGACTGCCTTTCTCACGGCAGGCAAAAGGAAGGATCAAAGTGAGTGAGAGAGAAGTAGAAGAAGGCATGAATAAAAAAAAACTTGCAGGAAATGAATATGGAGAAAAGAGTTTAAGCTCATCTCAATCCATTGTGTCTGGAACTTAATCTCTGGAGCCACCAGAAGCTTAGATACTGTATGTGACTTTCTTCTCAATGATATGATTTAGTTACTTTTGGGATTACAAAGACATCCCAGACATGTAGGATTTAAAGACATATGGCAGCACTGTGAAGAGCCATGTGCCAAATTTTTCTCTGCTTACCCATATACTTAGTCCTCTTTTTCTCAGTCTTTGTTAAAGCTTTAATTTAGTTTTATTACATAAACTTTCTTACAGAGCAAGTACAGTTGTGAGTTTTATCCAAGTTCT
Source organism: Paratilapia polleni (assembly GCA_015106735.1). Taxonomy (NCBI): domain Eukaryota; kingdom Metazoa; phylum Chordata; class Actinopteri; order Cichliformes; family Cichlidae; genus Paratilapia; species Paratilapia polleni. Next base: position 70,919 of record VUQI01063054.1, on the reverse strand, counting down.
TGTTGTAGTTTCTGATGTTAATGTTTATATGGAGCATTGAGAAAGTTTATTCATCTCCCGAATTTGAAGTGGGTGTATGGGACTTTTTGAAACCATAATGTCTGTGCAGGTTCTCAGTCATCCAGATCATGGTAGTCTTAAATGCCTGTGCTAAAGGCAGCTGGACTTCTTAGGTTCATGAAGACGTTTTACAACAGCTGATGGGGAGTCCTAGGTATTTAACCCCCAGTGAGGATGTGAGTCATTAGGGTCACATGAGCTAAGGTGTCAGTGTTCCGGCTACTGTCCTCCTCAACGACCACCACACAGCCCAGGAATGGTAACCTATCCTCCTCAGTGAACTTGATGTTTCTGTCATTTGCGCTGATGTGGTCAGTGAAAGCCTCTACTTCTTGGGATTCGATTTTGACCCAGGTGTCATCCACATACCTGATCCAGCAGCTAGATATTGTCCCTCTGAAAGAGCTCAAGAGCTTTACTTTTCACTTCCTCCATGTAGATGTTGGCTACTATGAGTGAAACTGGGGAAGCCATGGCACATCTGTGCTTTTGCCTGTAGAAACCCTTGTTGTATTTGAAATATGTGGTAGTAAGGCAGAGGTCTAACAGGGTGCAAATCTGATCAGAGGTGAAGTTGCTTCTGATGTGAACGGAGGTGTCTTGGTGGAGTGCTCTGGCCTGTACAAAGGAGAGACCAAACAACGACTCCATAGACACATAGCACAACATAGGAGAGCCAGCTCATCAGGACAAGACTCAGCTGTACATCTGCACTTTAAGGAGAAGGGGGCACTCCTTTGAGGATACTAATGTTCACATTTTGGATAGAGAAGACGAATGGTTTGAGAGAGGAGTAAAGGGGGCCATTGATGTCCATCTGGAATGACCATCATTGAACAGTGGTGGTGGCCTACAGCTCCAGCTATCAGCTACCTAGTCTTGAGATCCCTTCCCAAGTGATTCAAACTCGCTCACACCTTGACCCATGTGACCCTAATAATTGACGTGATTGCAGGGTGGGGCAACATCTCATACAGAATTCACATCTTGGCTCATGTGACCCTAACAATTCACATGATGACAGGGTGCATCAATCACTCTCAGGCCCGCCTCTAAGGTGACAACCCCCACATATTGGTCACACGTGCATACAAATACCCTGCATACTCCAGAAGTCTGATTATACTGTGATAGTAATGTGCATGCAGAGGCACTGAGTGGAATTAAGGCACTCACTGCATATCTGTGCAGGGTCATCAGGTACAATATGTGTAGAAAGATTAATCCAAAACATACACAAAATCAAATCAGACATTTAAAGTGTGTTTAACAAGCTTATTTCATCTAAAAGCGCACAAAAATAGCTGCAATGGTAGTTGGTATTTATATTGTTTATAGTATTTAACTTTTAAACTTGTTAAACTTACCAGTCTGCCTCGCTTGGCAAAAAATGTTCATGTATGTCTTCATTTGCCGTGTAATTTTTGCCTGCATTTGATCCATGTGTAATAATGCCATGTATTAGTGAGACAACTTCCTAGAAATTATTAGGTCGATAGAAAGCGTTTGGTCTTGTTTTCCTTTTGGGAACCATGCTGCTGTCCTCTTTCAAGAATTACAATAACCCTGTTCCTTTAATTGACAGCTCAAATAAGGCTTGTCATGAGTAATTGCAGTCATTACAGTTCATTGACTTTTGAAATGGTAAAATAGGAAATATCAACTGTACATAAGGAAAAAAAATGACAAGAAGTTGTGTTAAAGTTAATAGTCGTGCTGTCGCTAATGGCAGTTAATGACATTGGTTAAAAGATAAACCACTGTGATATGATAGAAAAGTGTGAAAATTTCTACATTGATTAATTTTAGAGAAGAAAATAAAAGACAGAACATAAAACAACAGGGACTCTTTTTTTGATGCCTGCCTGAACTTGATATTTTCCAATTTACCGAACCTTCCCTTTCCCTCCTGCTCTTGTCTTTTTCCCTTCCCTCTCTCCTTCCACTTCCATAATTGAATTGCTCCTTTGGTCCCCTAATGTGGCGGCAAATAACAGAATGAAAATTCTCTACTGTAAACTCTTCCATTTCCACTTCAATATTTTGCCTCTCTCTTCACTTCAACTAATTTTTCCTGTTGCTCTGTCTTTCTTTTGTTTCTCATGTTCAGTCTGTGTGTCACTCTGCCCTTCTCTATTGGCTGGTGGCATTAGTGGTTGTTGATCCCAGTTCAGAGGTCAAATAGTAATCCTGGCGTTCCTCCTCGTTTGAGCCTAAACTGAACTTAGATCTTTAAAGGGAATTCATGGATATATTTTATACTTTATAGATTGCAGCAGAGATTAATTTGGCTTGGTGGTATTTCTAAAACAGTGTACTTTTAGGTTGTTTTGACAGTTAATGTCTAAAACATAGACTGTATATAAGATGTGGATGTAGCCATCATGATGTCCCCTATTAGTTTTGGAGTCTGCTTTTTGAAGCTTCAGTGTTAGCGTTCTAGCCACTGCCATGTTGTTTTTTGGGGGGCCAGAAGTGGAAATATATGGATGAGAGGGTGGAGAGCTAAGTCATCAGCTAAGACTGGCAATGCCTGGTTAGTATAAATGCATGAACACCTGTTAATCAAAGCAGCTGTACCCCTAATTTTAAGCCTTACCAGTGGATGAGTTGTAAAAATGGGGACACTACGCATAGAAGCCAAAACTGCTTTTTGTATCAAGCTGTAAAAATGCTTTGGGCTTTTTAACATGGGGGTCTATGGGGATTGACTAACTTTTGGAACCAGCCTCAAGTGACCATTAGAGGACACTTTTTGGCACTTCTGTGTTGGCTTCATTTCTCAGAGGTTACCGTTTGGTTTAAAAGTAATTATTTACCCGTGGAACTAATGGGCCTAACGGGTGCAGCAAAGTCTGAAGCTTATACACTTTTGTGAGAGACACCAGCAAGGAATTGACCATTTATAGCAAATGGTAATGCAGTTAGAAAGTTTTCCAGAATGGCTTTTTTCTAGCATAAGTGTCACAGCAGAGGTCATCTCATCCTGGTTTCATGAATATGCAATGAGTTCAGTGGACTTCTGTGGCCTCTCCAGTCACCAGGTGTGAGTGGAAAGTCTTCAGGATGTGGTACACATGTAGAACAGGAGATTAATAAAAGTGCAGAAATTATGAGATGCAATCACATTAAAATGGAGCAGAATCTCACAGGAATGTTTTAACATTTTGTGGACTCCCTGACACGAAGAATCAAAAGGAGCCCCTGCCTATTATTAGAATGGTGCTGCTAATAAAGTACCTCCGAGCAGTCAGTTAGTATTTTGAAAAACACAGGGTCGCTTCTGTAATGTCTGGAGGTTTAAGTAATTAATGAAGGTGTCCTTGCTGTGCCAGGTGTGCGTAAAGGTCTGCAAGGTTTTGGAGAGATGCGAGTGTTATCCTCTGTTACGCCGTTGGTCTGTGCAGAGGGAAACACGAGTGAACATAATCCATAAACATGAAGGCTGCTTCCGCCTCCACAATCTGCTCTATCTCTGTGTTTCCATTCATTTTTATTATTTCTTTATTACCTCTTGCCATTGTGTACACTATCACTACGGTGCACCCTCAGCTTTTGTACCTCAGTCGCAGCTCTGAGCCTGTAGGAGATTATGGGTCAGTTGAGGCCTGATTTTAATGTGTTGAGGGAGATCCGGCATTGATTTAGAGACAAGTAGAAGTAACAGATCACTTTGTGTGGAGTCTACTGATGAGGGGAATGTACAAATTTGCAAATGGACCACTTGGTGGACATTGCTTTTTATATGGATATGCTCATGTATACATTAGCCTGCAAATATGTATCTACAACAATAAGAAGGGTATAAGATGTTTATATATTTTTATATATAATTATAGATAATTGCCAACAATGAAAACTGTAGTGATTCCCTTCATATTAAATAGAAAACATTCTGAATTATAGTTGGTTTCATTTTGTACTCAGGACTCCACCTGAGGACAGCTGTGTCATTTCAGATGATTTCACTGTGGTGAAAATGCTTTTGAACAGAAATACATTATTTACTCTAAAAATTCTGACAAATTCAGTTGTCATGTCAAGATATGTAAATACCAAAAATGAAGCGGCTGTGCTATTCTTGCAGATTGCGCCCAGGCTCTCTCTCAAATCAGCAACTGCGGCTGATCGGTGACTCACTCGTAAAACAGAGCATCGGTGCTGGCGTTTCTTTAGAACTCCAGGTCACCCGGTGACACTTATGTAGATGATATAAAGAGAAGTCTTCTTGAGTCACCTAAAAAATCTATTTTTAAGCACATAATAATCTACAGTATATGTATTTTTAAAATTTTTTATAGCAAATGAAAACAGGCCACGCTTGACTTCAACTGTTTTCACACATGAACTCCAGGCAATGACAGGAGAATAAAGGCGGGACATTGTCTGAAGCTGTCCTTTCTCACATGAACCACAAAGCAGGGAATTATGCGATTTAGACACGGTCTCACTTCTGGAAATACTCTGTGTCATAATGCATTCACTTTTACAATTGAATTACAGCCGTTTTTATGCACTGTCCCCCATTTTTAGAGGCTCAAGCGCCACATGACATCCAGTATCATGGCCAGGTGAGACCTGTTCAAGTAGGTAAAACTTTTGGAGTTGATTCCAAGTGTTGAACTTGCATTTAGTAGCTGTTCACTGGAACTCTCAATGTGAGGTCCAAAGACACATCAAAGCAAGTGAATGAAGCCATCATTAGGTTGAAAAACAAAAAAGTTCTTTCCTTCTTAAAAAGAAGGAATGATCAGCTCAGCAACACCAAAAGGCCTAAAAGACCACAGAAGACAACGGATGATGACAGAATTACTTCCATGGTTAAGAAAAACAATTTCATAACATCTAACCAAGTCAAGAACACTCTTGAGGAGGCAGGCGTATCACTGTCAAGGTCTACAATCAAGAGACGTCTTCATGAATGTAAATACAGAGTTTACAACAAGGTGCACACAGGAAGGCCACATAACATTTGCCAGAAAATGTCTGAAAGAGACCTCAGAGTTCTAAAAAATAAAAAAACATAAAATAAAATCTTTGGACGGATGAAACCAGTATTAACTTGTACCAGAATGATGGGAAGAGAAAAGTATGGAGAAGGAGAGAAACAGCTCATGATCAGAAGCATACCACATCTGTCAAACATGGTGGAGGCAATGTTATGGCATGGGCATATACGCCTGCGAGTGGAACTGGGTCACTAGTATTTATTGATGATGTGACTGCTGATAGAAGTAGCAGGATGAATTCTGAAGTATACAGGGCTATACTCTCTGCTCAGATTCAGCCAAATGCTGAAAAACTGGTCTTACCGCACTTCACAGTGCAAATGGATAATGAGCCAAAATATACTGCAAAAGCAACCCAAGAGTTTCTCAAGGATAAAAATAAATGGGATAGTCTTCAATGGCCAAGTCAGTCACCTGATCTGAAACCACTAGAGCTAAATACAAAACTGAAGGCAGAGAGACCTACTGTTCTACTGCAGTAAAGGTCTAACAGAGCATTTCAAGGCAGGAAACACAGCATCTGGTGATGTCCATGGGTTCTAGACTTCAGGCAGTGGTTGTCCGCAATTGATTTTCATCCAAGTATTAAAAACAATCCTTGTATCCAAATTATGTTAGTTTCTCTAGTTACTTTTAAGATTGTGAAAATGGGACACTAAACAGTTAAAGCAATACTTTTGTTAAACCCCTTGAATTAAAGCTGAAAATCTGCACTTCAATCACATCTTGCTTGTTTGATTTAAAATCCACTGTAGTGGTGCACAGAGGCTAAATTGCAAAAAATGGGTCATTAGCCAGACACATATGGACCTAACTGTAAGACGCCTACTGAGCCATTACCTGCTCTGTTCTCACATGTGCACAATCAAACATCACACAGACTTAGTGCTACTTTGCTGGCAGGTTAAAGCTCATTTTTCCAAGTTGGACATTTGTGTTTTCAAATGCAATCCTCCGTCAGATAAAGCGTGGAAGTGTTTAGAAGTGCAGTGCACGTTTGAAAATGGCAGTACAGTGAATGAAGACTGTTCCCTTTTTATTAATATTCTTTTGGAGAGTTATGTGTGTGTACCTCTTCCATGAAAATTGCAATGTATAATAGGAAGCACAATTTTCATGGAATAAGTATCAAAATTGTACTGGGATGCCTAATCAGCATACCAACATAGCTCAAACATGTCTTTTAGTGCTATTTGGTGCCAGGTACCAAACAGTTGCAGATTTTTTTTGAAAATTGCTAAGAAATTGCATAAAAACTGCCTTTGCTCTAGCCCTGTCTGTTTGGACCTGGTGAAAGATACATCCCCTGATTACTTTGTTTACATAAACCATACTAATCATCTGTCCACAGTTGCAATCAGCCGTGTAAATAATTGGAGAAAGGATTTTCTAACCATAGACTTAATGACAATTAGTCTGTCGCCACTTTATAATTTATGTCAGCTTCTCTTTATACGTCCAATTTAGGTCCAGTGTTTACTCATACAGTACAAAAGACTGGCTGATGTTAAAAAAATGTCCAGAGGCGACTTGGTTCCACCAGCACACTATTATGCATAAATGTTGCAGTAAAGAAACAAGATGGCTTGGTTAATTTTTAATGTTATCACTGTACTGCATGAGGGTGGGGGAGTGACACAAGTGGCAATGGGAGACGGGGAACAAGGGGTTGCTTTAATTGCATTGCATTTTCTGGTGATATTATTCATTGTCAAGGTGCAGTCAGAAAGAATTGCATTATGAAGACAGCACTTTAGGGCCTGCTGTCGAACTATGAATATTCATCGCGTATTCTGCCAAAAGCAATTTGTTGTAGCTTTGTTTAAAACTGTTGATGTGGTTTCCAAGTCTGTAGGCTATAAGTAGACTCACACATGTGCCACGAGGTAAAAGGGTATGTTTTTAATAAAATACAATTTCTCTCCTATCTTGATGCAGAATAACAGATATTTTGAGTCAGTAGTGCCATTATTTTCAGATCCCAGCCAGCAGTCAGGTGTGTTTGTTGTTTGCTGAGATAACAGCCTCGATGTCTGGTGGATATATCAGGTGAATTTGAGATTCTGCTCATCTGTCCTTAACTTGGGTCGCTTACTTTTTAGTGTGCTCCAAATTTGCTGTCTTCTACCAGTCACATTGCTCAAACATCTAAGGTAATAAGAAAACTTTTTAAAAGTAGAAAATAGAAAAGACATTAACTCTGAGGCTCTACTTAATGACTCTCCCAAATGACAGAGGCTTACTCTGCCTCGCACACTCAAGGGAGGGGAGAGGGAGGGGGAAAGGAGGATGAGGAGGGCTAAGAACAAAAAGCTTCCTAAACTGCAGGAGTGCGACACAGATGATTGCTTTGCAATTGCAAACTATGTAACTATTAACTGCTATGATTTCCTTTTCCTTTAAAATAATTTAATCATATCAAACAAATCATAGCTTTTTTTCCCCCTGCACTATTTAACTAACACTTTATGTACTGTAACAAGCCCTATTAGGGTGTTGTTTACATTATTAAAATGCCATCTGTATCTGACGGTCTAGGTAAAGCAAAACATATGCTAATTCAAGGTGTAAACACATGCAGTACACATTATCATAGATGTGTGACTGAATTTACAAAACACCTATTTTGATTTCAGCCGCAGTCATCTGCAGTATATGTATGCTGTTCATACTGTGTGTTCAGGTTTGTGAAGGAGTACTCGTGGTGTACAACCATTATGACTCATTGTGAAGTTTGCCCTGCACTCAGTTTCACCGAGGCTCTCTGCATGATCAGGGTACAGTAGTAGCATTCATAGCAGCTACAAACACTTTTTTTTTGTGGAAAGACTACCTGTCTGACATTTCTTTCGCCTCGTGTGATACGCAACCTACTCCCAAATGGAAAGTAAACATGTTGTTTTACATTGGATCAAATTACCCCCAAACCATCCTATTGGTTTTTAGCTGAGCTGAAATACACACTGAAATACACTGAACTATTTTGATGAATCTGCTGTTCGACATATATCTTTTATGTGGAACATATTTTCACGTGTTTTTCCGAATGAAAAGTAATAACATTAATATCAAGTGTCACTATCAGGGAGAAATTTCAGTTTCTGCAAATATTTTGTTTTGTTGCCACATACTAGCAAAAGTAATGACTTTGCCATCAGTCTCAGCTGCAGTGCTTGCTGTTAATTTGCATATATTAGCCAAATAAGATTGTGAACATGGGAATGATGAAGATTATACTAGCTAAACATCAGCATTTTGATATTGTCATTGTGAGCACGCCCCCATTTAGCATTTAGTTCAAAGCCAGTGTAAATAAAGGGAATATACACTGACCAGTCACTTTATTTGGTACACCTTGCTAATACAGGGTGTGACCCCTTTTGCCTTCAGAGCTGCCTTAATTCTTCATGGCACAGATTGAACAAGGTGCTGGAAACATTCCTCAGAGATTTTGGTCCATATTGACATGACAGCATCACACAGTTGCAACACGCTTTCATGTTGTTTACTCCAAATTCTGACCCTACTGTCTGAATTTCGTAGAAATTTAGACTGATCAGACCAGGCAAAGTTTTTCTAATCTTCTAATCTTAATCGTAGCCTCAGTTTCCTGTTCTTAGCTGACAGGAGTGGCACCTGGTGTGGTCTTCTGTTGCTGTAGCCCATCTGCTTCAAGGTTTGACATGTTGTGCGTTCAGAGATGCTCTTCTGCGTACCTTGGTTGTGACGAGTGATTATTTGACTTACTGTTGCTTTCCTGTCAGCTCGAAGCAGTCTGGCCATTCTCCTCTGGCCTCTGGCATCAACAAGGCATTTTCACAGAGAGAACTGCTGCTCACTGGATATTTTCTCTTTTTCAGACCATTTTCTGTAAACCCTAGAGATGATTGTGTGGGAAAATCCCAGTTTCTGAAAAACACCATGCCACGTTCAGAGTCACTTAAATCACCTTTCTTCCCCATTCCTGATACTTTGAATGTAAGCTGGTTGTCTTGACATGGTCGTCTACACCGGGTTGTTGCCATGTGACTGGCTGATTAGATATTTGCATGAATGAGCAGTTGAGCGTTTGTGCTTAATAAAATGGCCGGTGAGTGTATTTTACCCCTTTTAACAAGTTATTGTCTTATATACCCCCATAATACTTCTCTACAATGCCTGTAGGTTTAAATCCAAGCGGGCTGCTGCTGGTCATGCCCCTTTTTGTTGTATTCAAATACTGTAAAGTGAGTACAGAGAGAACAGATATATGGTATAGGACTAACAAAAAGCTTAGCTTTCACTGAAGGAAATAATGCGACATGAAAATACAGTAACCCACCTCCAGTGGTTGTTTATTGATTGTTAAATTAGTATTTTCACTTTTTCTGATTACAGTTTTCACATCACTTAGGCCTATGTGCATATGATTAAAGCTAATGGTAATGTTAGCCACATGAGCTGTGCAAATTGCTTCCTAATGTTGTGGAGACGTTGTCATGAAAATAATTCAGTTAGCATTAGCAGAAAGAAAGAAATAACAGTGACGGGCTGCTGCTGCTTGGAATTGAAGAGGTCAGTCTGTGCCTCTCAGGTGTATCTGTTTTCTAGTCGGGGCTCTGCTTATTTGGTTTGACGTCACAACCAGCTGCAAACTGAATGGCCCATTTAGAGACACACTTTATAATCTATGGAGAAAGGAAAGAAGCAAGGGGCCGGTCTCTTCTCACGTTTTGTGGCTCTCTAGAAACTCTGAGAAATGTCAACACATTCACATACCTGTCAATAAGCATTGCCTGTGAGCTCATTTTAATATCAGGTGTAAATTGAGCTGTAATACTTTTACACACAGGGTCACTTTAAACTCCTTTGTTCCCGTGTATGTGTGTGTGTGTGTTTGTGTGTAGGCCTGCGGGATGGGGGTTTAGTGATTCTCTGCTCATCTATTTCTGTCTGCCAGAGAGCATCTGCTTCTGTCTGAGCTGATCATTCAAAGACGGACAGAGAGAGAGAGACGTAGAGAAACGTGTGGCTCTGTGTGTGGATGTGTGTGCGTGTCCGTCCAGCCTGTGTGGCTCATGCTGATGATGATTAATTCTATAGATGTGTATTCATGAAAGGTGCAGTGTCTTTTATCTATATTTGATCTGCTACTTTCCTTTTTTTCTCCACCTCTCTTTATCTTCTTTTTCCCCTCATTTGTGTCTCCCTTTCTACATCCTATATCATCTCAGGAACCATTATTATTCCCCCAATGCGGTCTGAACCAACACACTTCCACCTGCCAGCCTGTGTGTGTGTGTGTGTGTGCACATGCGTGTGTGTGTGTTAGCGTGTCCTCTGTCCTAAGTCGTTAAATATTCTAAAGACAGAGACCTCTTTTAATTACCCACTAATCACACTTTTAATTACCTGCCACACACACATCCATCACTGACCAGACTGTACGGGCGCACGCTCATACACACTCGTACCCCGTGTACACACACATACACTCACATCCACATCTGTCATTAGGAAGAGTTCTTAACCTATCGACAAAACAGAGGGAGGGAAACCAAAGGGGAGAATGAGTGAGAGAGAGAGAAAGACTACACAGTGCACCGAGGAGTGACTGATTAAGGTTTGGTTTTGACACTCTTGTAAAAGCTTGCAGACTATTACTGCTGGACGGCCAGAGGAGACAATGGAAGAAATTAAGGAAATGCAAATAAAAGGTTGTAAGTGCACTGTTTTCAATTAACGCCTTTCTCTCTTTCACACTGTAGATATATTGTCAGATTTCTTAAGCCAAACACCCCCAGGATAGCTGGACACAAAAAAAAAAAAAAAGAAAAAAGCGAGCATAATGCTGATTGACTGGTTAATATCAGGGCCCAAAGATTATATCCTCAAGATCAGAGAGCTGGATCAATAAGCAGAAGGTCACAAGTTTCCTTTCTCTCACAGACAAATAAAGGCTACATTTGAGAACTTCCTGCTCTTGGGAAATTACATTCTCGCTTTCTGTGCTATAACCTCTTTGCTCATGTATTCACGTGGGAGTTTTGCGTCTGTGACTTGGGGGCATATGTCAAGAAATAAATGCATTCACACTGTTTAAAATGCTGACCCAAGGTCCCCTGTTTGTTGTTCAAACACGTAGCTATCCATTCTTATTGCACAAAACTCTGTTTTGTCTCTTGCTCCGAGCTACATCGTGCCACAGGTTTACTTTTCATCATTATCGCCTTTCCTCACTAGATAATTAGCCAATCACACATCCAACTGAAATGTACATCTGTACATGAGCTCTAATACTCACCAACAAGCTCGTGCATATAATTGGTCAAACCAGCATCCACATTTACGTATACTGTCCATTTGCCCTTGCACCTGTTACAGAAATTTCCTGCTCCAAACAAATGTTTTCACCTGAGTGGGTGGAGTTGGGGCAGAAGAGGTAGCCAGCACATAGAGAGGCACACTGCAATTTAGTACCTGTTTTCCATGAATTTATTTGGAGACGACACATACACGGCCCCGTCCAAATATCATAAAATCCTCTTTCACGTATCTTCTTCTTTTAACCTTTTCGCTTTGACGTTGATTTTGCATGTGCTGCACCTAAATATGTAGGTGAAATAAAAGGTTTCAAATCATAGGTGATGGCTGAAATACGCACTCGGCATACATGCTGCCCAGTCCTGCCCAAGGTGTTCCCGGCCTTTTATTTCAAGTCATTTCAATTTCATGCTTGTGTACTAAGGTTGTACTCGCAAATATTTGCAGAGTTTCAGGAAAACATACACAGCTGTCTCCACCACGCTGTTTGCAGCGGGTCATTGTCAGTGATGCATTCACTGATGTAGCTATGAGATCAAGTGTGTATGTTTGTTACAGAATAATATAAATTAAAATGTGTTTGCCTGTAGGCAGAACCTTTTTCCTTTAGTTGTATTGATTTCCCCTCACCATGGTAACAAGTGTATCCGTTAAAAACCCTTGTTTTACAGGAGATGCTGTAACTGTGTGGTTGTGGTAGTGTTAATAATCAACCAGGGACCTTAAGCTTGTTTACTCAATACTATTACTACTGACCTTTAAAGCTACAGGAAGCAATTTGTCTACATTTCAACAGTAATATGTGCCTTTGTTTTTATAAAGTACCAGTGTGACCCCGTGTACCCATATTTATACACACACAATATCAATACCTGTTATTTACAACCGGTTGTGTGTCTGAAATCATTTCACTTATCAACCAGAATTAAAGCTGTTATTTTTAGGCAAGCATCTACAGAAATAGAAAAATAAACAGTGAACCACTGCAACAGTTATGCATTCGAAAATCTTAAATAGTGTTATACAAGCTTTTTTTTTTTTTATAAGGGTTAGGTTAAATGAAGATAGACTGCAAATTGTGAGATGATGGAAATCTGTTAAAGATTATGTTCTAACATTTAATAAATTGACCAAGTGTCTGACCCTGTAGCAACTCTGGTTGTACAAAGTGCAGTTATAGAGTTCTACAAGTTTTCCCACGAAAAGTAGAATCTAAACCTGATTTAAATTTGGCCGATTTCCCCTTCAAGATCGTCTCCTTGCGCACCTCCGGACCACTTTCAGCACGGCTGCTGTTGTTTTCTACCCCTCCGTGGACATCCTGTTTTGACCACTTGAACTCTAATGCTCTGATTTCACCTTAGAGCCCAAGCTTGTAGAGAGAGCAAACATCACATTGAGATTCGTGGGCTTCTGCACCAAGAGTTCGTCAGGGTCAGGCTGACTGTGCAGAGTTCTGTGGTAACAAACTGAGATGTCTGAGGGAAGATTGGTCTGACTGCTGAGTCTTTTGACGACACCAACAATCTTTGCTCAACACCACCTTAGCTCACCATTTATAGCTCCATGCGACTTCGTCTGAACTTAAAAATTAAATTCAAGTTGAAGGGTCCCTGTTGTCTTAGAGTGGAAGAGATGCAGCGTGCATCACAGACACTCAGGTGTAACAGCAGCCATGTTAGATGCTTTGAAGCACTGTCCAAGAAAATGACCTTTAAGAAGATAGGTGTCAAATTTAAATCAGGTATGGGTTTCAAGATTTTGTTTTTTTGGGTGGAGTCTTTATGATCAAACCTCATATTGAGCTGTTACGGGTGATTAAATTAAATTAGTGACTACTCTACACAATTTCTGCATCATTGTGACAGATTGCCTTAATTTTAGGTGATTAAATAGGACTGCAACTAGCTCACCCTTTTCTTGATTCGTTGATTGAGGGAAAAAGTGAAAAATGTCTCTACAAATGTCAGCAAGTCAAATGAACTGTATTGTAATATATGAAGTTGAGACTACAGTCTAGTACAGGCAGACAGGTTCATTAAAATAATGTTGTCTTGACCATTTAACATCTGCGGTGTAAAGCACTTAGCTATGAAAAGTCATAGCAAATACTCCCTCAGTCCTGTCTCACAAAGTGTTGTAAAAGCAGAAAATCGCAGGGGCTTGAGACATGCTCTTTACTTCAGGTTCAAATGGTCACATGAACCACAATTAGAAAATGATGTCTTATTATCAAGTGTGGTGATTATCAGCCCTCTGTTGAGCTGATATCTGGAGCTGAGCATAGAGAGAGACCGAGAATGAGGTGTGTTTCTCCAGCTGAGAGGAAGACGGAAGGAGCGAGAGTGTGAGACAGAAAGACAGGGAGAGAAGTCACCGCCAGTTGTGTGGTTAATTGGTAGCAGACATAATTAGTGCTAATTAGGATAATAGCCATTCGTCTAGAGATCCATCCACCTAATGGGACTACAACACTCAGCTGCACACACGCACACCAGCACACAAAAGGAGTTGTTACCATCCATCGAATCTCCTCGTGAGAACAATGTGGTCTTGTAGTGTAGCTTTAATGTGTGACCTGGTAAGACACATATTTGTACCATGACAAACAAATGCTTGTCCATTGCATATATGTGAAGAACTGCCTGCGTGTGTGTGCGAATGAATAAGAGACAGACGTAAAGCAGAGGCAGAAAGGAAGCGAGTCATGAAGCTCCTGTAGCTGAACAAACACTGAGTGGAGAAAAGCCTCCTTCCTCTGTTTACTCAGTATCTAGCCTCATCCCTCTCTCCTCTCCTCTCTTCCTGCTTCCATCTCACCCTTGGCCTGCTCTGCTTTCCTTTCCTGTACCGTTGCCTTTACCCACTTCTCTCTGCCCGTCCCTCCGGCCATGCCAGGGGACATTAAACAAACGCAGTCTGTCCCATAGCCCTCTCTCTCTCTCTCTCACACACACACTCACACACACACACCAATTACTTTTGGACTGAAGGCCCTAGGCTGTGTGTGCTCAAGGATACTTGACTATGTGTGTGTGTGAGCCTGTGCCTGTGTGTGTATTTTATGGAGGACTTACAGTGGCAGTGGCAGCCAGCCAAGCCAGTGAGTGACCACAGAAAGGTCTTTCTTTCTGTGTCCGTTTGACCGTTTGAAGAAACTGTAAAGGTGATTGAGGATGCAAGCCTGTGATTTAGGCACTGCGTTAATTACAAGTCACAGAGCTGCAGAGTGTGGAGGGCGGAAGGTAGGGGAATGTTTTCTGAGTCAGTGAAGGGGCTGTTAAAATCTCTCGCAAACACATTAGTGTTCATTACTGTTGTAACCTCTACCATCTTTCTTTTTTCCTCCTCATTCTCCCTGTCTTTATTGGTCTCATGTGCAGTCACATATGCAGGCTGTATTTCTCAGAATGGAAAAAGCATCAAGATTTATTAGCATAGCCACCACAGTGAGCGAGAATACCTTCAAATTGGGTTTTTGAGTTATTAATATGGTGTGGAGTGAAATTTTAATAAAGTTTTGAATGCAGTTGGAGTTGGTTTTGTACAATAAATGGCCAGAGGTGTTTACTCCACATTCTTATGTGTACATTTGGTCTGGGACTGTTTAGTTTCCACCAAGAAATTTGTTTTCAGATGAGGTGTTTACTGTTCTTGTAAAGGCCTTAGTAGTCCTACTTTAAAATAACCTGGGGTCTCATTTAGCTATGTGTGGAATGTAAGTGGATTACGTCAACAAAACACTTTCACCTTTTTCTCCTGCCTTTTAGTGAAGTCAGCATATGCAAATTGACGTCACTTAAGCAACTTTGAACCAAACACTGTCACACTTGTTCGGAATTAGAAAGTTGTTTTTTTTTTTATTCGCAACTTTATGTCATGTCAATCTACAGTGTGATCAGTCAAGCAACCTGTCCAGGGTGTACCCTGCCTCTCGCCCTATGACATCTGGGATAAGCCGTAGTCCCCCCGTGACACTGAACTAGATAAGCAGAAGAAAATGGATGGATGGATGGATGATCAGTCAATCACCTCCTGAGCAATTATGCCCTGACATGTTCACCCCAGATTTGATGAGCGTGCTTACTCCTTAAATACACAGGATTTGTTGTGTGAATTAGTGCTTCTGTTTGTATTAGCTTTCATACAAGTGTAATATCTTCTCCTAATATTTGCAGAAGCTCTATTTAGTTCCACTGATGCCTCCACTGTAAGATGTTACTGTCTTCCTGAGGGTACTACAGCATACATGGATGCCCAACTAGACAATGATGTGCTTCGAATTTTGTGGGAAAAAAAAATGTGGAAAGCCCTTGATATAGCTCATGTCTCCATGAATAAAGCCAGACCCATAAAGATATATTACATACAGTTTTTCTAGTTTGAAACCAAAACAAAAAAAAAAAGAGACTTTTGAGCCCTGACCTTAACTCCATCCAGCAGAGTTAAACTGCAGCTGTGACTGGGAGCCAGGCCTTGACTCTGAAGAGGTTGAAAATGTAAAATGACATGCATACAGTTTACCACAAGCTTAATTAAAAAGACTAACAGGAACAGATGAGGATCAGGAGAAATAACAACCACCAGTCAGAAATAAATTTTTGGTGTGAGGAGAACCAGAGGAGTGACTGACACTAACTAACATTAGCTAATGTTGCTTTATTAAATAGTACTGCAGAGTTAGGCCCGATGTATTTGGATATACAAAATTGATCGTTTACTCTAAGAGTGTTGATGCTTATCTGTAACAGAAACTAACATGAGGATCAGCTGCTGTTGATCATATTGTGTCATCTGAGATGAATCAGCACATCTTTACAATGTTGAGAGAGAGAGTCAGCTTCATTACACACATTTGGTAGATGTGGGAAACACCACAAACAATTCATCAATCAATGTTTCTCAACTCCAGAATTCAACTATTAGCAAATCAAAACTACCAGTTATGCTTTATGTAATGCTAATTTATCTGAAACGGTAAGCTAATGCTAGTTAACATTAGGATTGCCTCTCATCATTTAAATGGTGAGACCGACTAAGTCAACAAGCTGACAGTTGCTCCCAACGGCATTCATATGAGGAGCTGCTGCTGAAGTTGATGCGGCTGCATGCACGGAAGGAGCAACACCCACTATCAATATCACACAGTCCTGGATTCAAAATCCCATCAGGAACTCCATCATATCTCCAAGAATCCTCCTGTCTAAAATGCACACGGCCCTGTTTTACGTGACAGATGCAGCAGTGAAGTCCTGTTGCTTCACCTGCACAAAACATCCAGGGACGAAAACAAGCTCTGTTCCTCTTCCTGTCAGGAAAGCTGTGGACTCGATGTCCTGCGAGGCTCGGGTTTGTGCAACCCGCACACACAATAATTCACTATGATGAAACTAGCAAAAAGACCAACTCACTGAATTACTACTGCTCAGACCCAGTATACCACCTGCTACTGCACAGAGCACTGGGGAAAAGAGCAGAGGCCACTCCCCCAAAGTGTTTTTAAAGCACTGCTTAAAATGCACACTTTTTCACCTGAATTTCAGCTTTTATGTCTCAAATAATATATAATCATGCAATAGCTTTTCAAATATTCATTTCCAAGAAGTATTATATAATATATATATAGAAAAATTTAACCTGGAAGTTGCTCTTGAATGTGTTCAAGTAACTTGGGCCACATAGTATGCATGTGTCCTGTAGGAGGTGGCTTGCATGCATGTCTTATTGTGTGGCTCTGGATGTACCCTACGGGTGCCTTTTAATAAATGTGAATGTTACCCTTTAATCATTTTAATGTAGTCCAAAATGGTTTGGCCTTGATTTAAATTGAGATAGACTAAATTCAGGCCTTCTAAATAGTTGATGCACATTTTTAATGCATCAGCAGCCACCTTCCATTATTTCCTTCCATTTGGTTCAGCTCCAACAAGCTTATTATAGAGATGTGGAGTTGTTTTGTAAATGCTTTGTTTTTCCCTTGATTACAAGATACAAGAGTAACAGACATTTTATGTTTTAAGTGTTTGAGGGGTTTGGAGCAACTGCCAAAGCTTACTTAATGGGTCTTGTTGCAGGCATGCCAATGACAGTCTTGTTGTTGAATGCAGCTGTATCACCCTGTTATCTTTTAGCAACTGAAGTGCCAGATCCAGTAAGAGGTTTGTAATATCATTCAGATCACATTTTTTACTTTTTGAACCAGATACATTATTGGCATGTAAATATATTAGCAGTGCACAGTTGTGGTCAGAAGTTTACATCCACTCATCATGGGCATAAATGTCACTGTAATTTTGTGCTTTTAATGATTTCTTTGAACTGTTCTTTTTCCGGGGTGATTGTACAGCATACATCTTTAATGACTTTAAAAAAACAAGAATTGGGTGCACAAGATTGAATTTTTTTTTGGATTTTCTCTAATCCATACAGGGTCAAAAATATGCATACATCAGTTAAATCTTTAAATAAGTGGCACTGAAGGTTCTATAATGTCTTTTAACTTGACACGGTCAAGGCCTATTAACTTCTCATTAGTGATCATGATTGACTACAGCTGGTAGTTTCTCTTTGCCAGCATAAAAAAGGATTTGTTTGACAGCACTCATTGGATTGACAATACTCAGAACAATGGGAAAGTCCACAATTGTACATAAGTAGTTTTATGATCAGACGAGGCAAAGATGGAGCTATTTGGCCACAACGACAAGAGGTATGTTTGGAGGAGCAAAGGAGAGGCTTTCAAACCTAAGAACACTGCACCTACTGTCAAGCATGGTGGTGGTAGTGCTGCCAGTGCTACTGCAATAATG
The DNA here is from genome assembly GCA_015106735.1 of Paratilapia polleni. NCBI lineage: Eukaryota > Metazoa > Chordata > Actinopteri > Cichliformes > Cichlidae > Paratilapia > Paratilapia polleni. Next base: position 52,738 of record VUQI01063054.1, on the reverse strand, counting down.
AAGAAGGAGGACTACCTCAAAATTCTTCAATTCACCTCATATCAACAGCTAGACGGTTGAAACTTAGACACAACTGGGTGTTCCAACAGGACAGTGATCCCAAATACACATCAAAACTTGTTTTGGAAAGGATAAAGCAGGCTAACGTTAAGCTTCTGGAATGGCCTTCCCAAAGCCCCAACCTCAACCCTGTTGAAAATTTGTGGACTATGTTTAAAAGCTGGGTCTTCTGCCAAGAAGAGTGGTCAAATATCCAGCCAGAATTACGCCAGAAGCTTCTTGATGGCCACCAAAAGCATCTGGTTGAGGTGGAACTTGCTAAGAGACATTTAACCAAATATTAGTGGGGTTTATGTATATATTTAAGCCTGTATGTATAATTTGGACCCTATGTGGATGAGAGATAAATAAATTCAAACTTGTGCACCCGATTCTTGATTTTGAAGACATTAAAGATGTATGCTGTACAATCATTCAACCCTGGAAAAAGAACAGTTCAAAGAAATCATTAAAAGCCCAAAATTACCATGACATTCATGCCCATGATAAGTGTATGTAAACTTCTGACCACAACTGTACATATTCTCCAAATACACATTTTGGTTCAGTCCACAATTGTTGGGCCGTGGTTGACTTCATACCTCGATTTATACCACATTTACCTTTACTCTTAATTTAAACAGACTTGAAAAAAATCAGAAAACAGTTATGCCTGACTTCAGTTGTTGACTCTTAAGCTGTGTTTTAAAAGACCTGTCAATGATTTTAAGAGCAACAGAAGAGTTTCAAATATCTGTTTCGAATGTTGGTGGAATAGCTTCTGTTTACACTGAACACATTATGACAGGTGAGCTGTGATTTGGCAGCTTTAAGTTTCACTTTACTGCTGTGGTAGAAGTACAAAACCATGATGCCTGAGAAGTAAATACTTATTTACATGTGGAGTTTCACATAGAAAAAGCCTCACTTTTAAAGGAAAAAAAAACCCCATCTATATTCAGCTTATAGGTTTCCCCCTATTTTTTTTAGCAATCCGAAAATTAAACAAATGCTCCTTCTTTTTTTTTAAAGTTAACTTTTGAACCATTCTATTTGAGCAAAGGGATTAAAGTGTGTTCAGCAAATATACTGTAAAACAAATCTCCAACCCCAGGCTGTGGTAACAATAGGTTCATTTAAGCTGTGCATGGGAAATCACTAAAGCACTCACTGTCAAGCTGCTGGCAACAGAATGTCAAGAACTACTGGCAGTGGTCCAGTTCTCTGTCTTAACTCAGTTAATCCCATTAAAAAAAAAAAAGCAGATCTATCACATTTTCCTAAACTATATATAACTGTTATAGGAAAGTTGAGTTGTCTTCACGGTTTTCTTTTCTCATTTCACCACCTGGATTCTTCCTAACTTTCTCACTTGCTACACTTACATCACAGTCACATGCAGTATCTTATATTATCCTAGACTTTCTGCCTTTCTTTGTACCTAATTTTCCCTAAAGCATCACAACAGGAACTGGCTGCCAGGCACTGCATGAAAAGTATTTAACTACCAACTTTGTGTTCCCTCTGAGTCTCTGTACATTGAAGCAAACTTAAACAAGCCCAAGCATGAATTTCCATCTAAATTAAGAGTGTATATAAATCAATAAAATTAGCACATGTACAGGACTGTGCAAAAGTCTTGAGGCACCCTTCATTTATTTATATTTTGCCAAGAAAATGGGAAATAGGTGCAGTAATTTATTGAAACTTTGCAAACATACATGGAAATACAGAATATAAGGCAAAAACCGTCCTCAAGATGTGACATGTTTTCAGCTAATAGCTCTTTGAGAATGACCTTGTTGGTGCAAAAATACTATTTTATTCCTGTCAAACTGTGTTATCTGTGACATTTTTCAAAGATTCAACTAAAGAAAGGGGGAACAAATGTGTTTTTGCGACAGGCTCCTACTATCAAAGTGCCTAAAGATACAATTTAAAATTGGTTCTTTGCTAAGCTGTCTGTTATGTGTAGACACAACACTGGTTCATCCTTTGAGTTAGGTGCCTTCTTTATGCTTGAATGATTCATTGGTCAGTGTTAAGTGGGTTAACAAACAAACCAAAAAATCATTCTTCTGAAAATGGTCAGGTACAAGGACTGGAGTGAAAATGAGTGAAAAGCAGCCAATGTCCAAAGAAAAACTTTGAAAGACCTTCAGAAAGCCTGAAGATTGCTTTAAAAACTTACAAGAAAGTCTGGCTCCTTGGAAACAAAATAAAAAGAAATAAGAGGGGGCTCGAGAATTTTGTACAGTACTGTATGTTTTTAAAAGACAAGACAAAATCCCAAAAAATAACACTTTTACTAATAAGGATGTCATTATGCCAGGATTGCATTTATTGGCTTGACTTTTTATGTCAGCTTTTATTTGTAGTTGTGCAGATAAAGAAAAACAGAAGCCAAAAATAAATGCTGTTGCAGCGTATATGGATGAACATGGTACAGAAGCTTTCCCCTCCTCTATAGATTCCAAACAGTGCACTCGGTGGAGCTGAGTTTTATAGTTACCAATTACTTTGGGATAGAGAACAACACCACAACTCAATTTGACAGGCAATTCTGAGGGCAGAAATGCTTAAAAAATTTGAATACTTCACCCCAAAGTAAAGTGTGTAGTAACAAAATACCCAGCTAAAAAAGCCATTTAATCAGGATTTATACAGGCGCACATAGACTCACATAGGGTTGCATTCAGCACACATGAATTAATGTACGTTAACTATCAAATCAGTCTCACAGAGAATGTATTCATGTGTCTGCTGACTTGAACACCAAAGTAAACATCCAGTTCAAACAGCTGAAAGGCACAGTGAGTAGTCCCAACTGTGTGTGTGCCTGTTTGAGTAGGTGTGTGTGTATGTATGAGGTGTAATATGTGGGTGGCTGGCTGGCACTCGCTTTGCAGACAAAGCTGCCAAAAAGGCTGCTGTCTGGACTCGGTTTAGAGTGTGGTACCCCTCTTTCTGCCCTGCCGCCACACTTCCCCACCCCAAGCTGCTGTGTGTCAGAGGCATTGTGGTTTAAGAAGGTGGCATGCTGCCTATCAGGGATAGAGGAGGAGGGCAGGTGACGCACACGCTCGCGCACGGATCAAAAATACACACATTAACACGCTCACTCACTCATCCTCTGGCCTGCGACGTGTGTGCTAATTAGCTCTTGGCACAGTTGGGTGTGTATCTGTGTATGTGTGTGTGTGTGTGTTCAGCAGCCAGTGTTGCATTGCGGTCACCCATGAGTGTTTATTAAGTCTCGAGGCAGTACACTTAAATGAAAGATCAATCTGGCTTGGTGCTTTGGTTCAGAGAAGTCAGAGGGGAGAGAAGGCCTGCGACAGCTATATGGGGGGTGGGTGGGTGGCTGATAGAGAGACAGCCAGAAATAAAATACAAAGAAAATTGAAAGAAACCAAGAGAGAAATGTGCAGATTGTAATCTGAGTGTGAATGGAAATGGGATTTGAGGGAATG
>VUQI01063054.1:37030-49206 GCA_015106735.1 Paratilapia polleni | reverse complement strand
GATACAAAGAGGAAAACAGAAGAAGATGGGGAGAGGATGTAGTTGATTGCAGCATTTAATTTTTTCTGCCTTGGGGAAAAACTGTGTCTCTCTCACACATATAAGCATGCAGAGTCATGCACAGTTTTACAATTGAGTTTGTGTTTAATTAAAAGCCAGAACAATTTTGTCCAGTTTAATTAAATGCAGACCTAAAAGAGAGCAGAAAGTCACAATTTTATAATAAATCTTAACATGTATATTCAGTCAGAATAAGAATACACTCTTAAGCTGTCCATGTGCATGCCCATTTGTATGCCGGCATGTGTTTCTGACTGTATTGTAACTCTTAAGATGAGGTTGTATAACCACCCTCCAGCTACTCAGAACTAATACTGATATTTTATTATTTTTTTGAATTGTGGTCCTCTAATCTCTGTCGCCTGACTTCTTATTGGCATTTCATTTTGTCCCTCTTTATTTCCCTCTTTTTGATATGAAATTTCCATGTGAGGATTTAATGAGAAATCAAGTCTAAGACCTGCCAATTTGGAACAAATGAAAGCATGGAACAAGCCATCAGCCTGTGTCATTGCAGAAAGTTTCACATGTAAATACTTCTTATGATGGATATGTGAATGGAAAAAGAAAAGACACTCCATGAGCAAATTCTTTTAACTCAACAAATGCTTAGATCTTAATTGGTCTAAATTCACACTCACCCGCCCACTGAGCTTCTTTGTCTTTGAATGTTAAATTGGTGAATTTAGATTCCCTCAAACCTCCCAGGCTCTCTCCTCCCTCAGACACTGTAGGCGAGAGGAATCAAGCCTTCCCTGTCTATTAATCAGCATGTGCTGGGTAAAACAGATGTGATAAAATGGGCGGGTCAGTGCAGTTAATGAGCTTAACAGCTATAAATTGCATAATGGAGCTAGGTAAAGATGCAGAACCCATCCCTGCAGTGATATAAGTCAGAAAGAACAGAAGAAAGGTTTGGCTAAAGCCTCTTTTTTCACTGAGTGATATGCACACAAAATACAACCAGCACACACTGACATACGCTCACACAAATAAAGTGTCAGTATCGGGGTTGAGGCTCTGGCTCTTGAAGTTCTCCTGGGAAATCACACTGAATAAAATTAGACCTGAGGAATTCTGCCTCAATACGAGTGTGTTTGTTGGAGAGTTGTCAAACAACCACACGTGATCCCGTGGTACTCCTCTCCTCTCAATAAATACTTCAATCAGTAGTTCCTATATTTATTTCTTGCACATTTAAGCACTTGCATGCACTTCATCACTGGATATAAAGCAAAGGATCATGTTTCAGTGTTAATGAGTGCATCAACACAGCCATATTTACCGTTTGGCAACCCCCTGGAAACCACTGGTCGCTAGGGAAAAATGAGTATTCCCGACAGGTTGCAAGTGGTTCCTGGAGGTTGCTTGCTGTTGCTAGCTGAAATTGGTCGAAAAGAGGTGTACAGTGCTGTCCTTATGATTTCTTTTTGGTTGCGAGCAGATTGTCGCGGTTGTCTGTAGTTTGTATTGCACTTTTTGAAACATGTTGGTTTCACTAACGCTCAGTGGTTACTTAGCGAGTGTTTGCAGACAAGTTGGGGTCTTCCATGCAAGCTATGGGCGACTGCAGCAATCTGCTAGCAACCAAAGCGATCACAAGGAGACTTTTCGTGCAGCATCCTCTTTGCGACAGATTTCATTTAGCAACAGCCAGCAACCTCCAGCAACTGCTCGCCAACCAGTCAGGGAATACACATTTTTCCCTAGTGACCGGCGGTTGCCAGGGGGGTCACCAGTCTCTAGGCCTGTGTGTCTGAGGCCTAAGCTGTAGATACTGATAATCACACTGTTTGTGCTTCATTTGGTTGTGCTAGTTATTACATAGCAGCATGGGTGAAGTAGTGATGCTGAATGTTTCATTATCAAACAGCAACATACAGTCAAGATATCACTGTAAACCTGAACTGATTCAGTCTTCTTTTAACTTGTTGGCAAAGACATTGCAATATGTTTTCAGTTTGGGGTCAGTTGATACAAGTCAAAAAAATCTTTTTTAAATTTCTAAAAGATCAAGTGATTAGTTGATTAAGTGATTATTCTCACTAGGTGGCAACGGAATTATTATTTCGTTTAACTTCAGTTTTTCACAGTTGCTTAGATAGATTTCTTGAACCTTCAGCTATTTTCTCAAAACCAATACCAAACCAATTTTCAAACTACTTTCAGAAAACACACAAAGTCAAAATAATAACCCTACTGAGGAGTCATTACACACATCAAAAAATTGAAAACACAGTGTTCCTAACATGCAACTCAAGTCTTTCCAACCCCATGTGGTTTTCTTGAAGTTCTACAAAAATTACAAAAATATAAAGTAAAAACAGAAGTAATTCTTCCAATTTTTTTTGTTTATGAGCCACTTTGTAGTTGCCTTCTTCCTCATTTCAGTTGTATTTGACCAGTAGAGACTGATCTCTGGTAACCTCAGGTGACAGAGGTTGAACACAATTACACAATTACTTGCACACAACTATGCAAAATTATTAATGTGATGTAGTAAAAACTGTTTATGTGGAAAGGCTGCGTAATGAGTTGAGGGTACACACAGTACCACCAGTGCATAGAAGCAATCTGAGAGGCAGAGGTGGAACAGAGTGTGTAAGAGGTGGTGGATGAGGATGAGGATGAGGATGAGAAAAGCACGACTGAGAAGAGTAATTTCAGATGAAATTTCAGTGATTGTGATAGACCACGTTCAAGTTCATGGAATAACAGATGGAAGCGGGACAGAAAATTATTTGTTGTCCCAGTGGAAAAAGCAGGTAATGTCTATGATTTCCCAACAGGCTGTTTTTTTTTGTTGGCATGGTCCTTCTGAGCAAAACTTTCAAAACATGTCAGTTTTGAAAGAATCAACGTGAGCTTTTCTACCATTGACCACATCCTCCAACGCAGCAGAAGGCACATAAAGCAAGTGTACAGAGTACCCTTTAAGGCAGGATTGGAGATCAGGTCAGTCTGCCCTGTGGATCGATGTAGCACAAAGACGTGATGCTGGTGCCAAAGGAATCACTTGTTGACTTTGATTTTGGAGTTACATTTACAGAGTATTTTAACATGCATTTCATTTACATTATGTTTTTGTCCTTTGACCTTTTACAATACTGTATTGATACCGTATGCAAGTATTGACCTCACATTCAATACTTTATTGCTTGCAGTACTCACAGGATGCAATATCTGTGTAACTGTGTTACAGTGAAGTGATTTGTATGTTGTTGTTTTATAATGTAAAATGCATTTACTTTACTATGGTAAAAAAAAAAAAAAAAGTTTTCCCTGGCGCTACATGCCCTGGACGGTGTGTTTTCTATTCATGATGTAGTGTGTAATAAGTGCTCAGTAGTATTTTTTATTTTTGATTCGCTGTGTGTGTGATCTTTAAACATGTTTGAGCACCGATAAAACAGTTTTGGGGGAGATTTTGTTTGATTTTGCCTGAGGAGTCAGTGCTTTTATGAATTTAGTTTGAAAATTGGGTTTTGTGTATACAGTTTGGAGAAAAAGATGGACGGTTTCAAGAGGTGTGTTTCTGCAGTTCTGAAAGGCAGTTATATTTGTGTTTATTTGTCTGTTTTGCTCTCATATAGTGTAGTATCGATTCGGGTTGTCATAAGCGGCGTGCGTTGTTTTGTGTTCCAGTTGGCAATGTGCCAGTCGGGGTTTTGGGGCACATCCGCTGCTGCCAATTCAGCACTGCTAAACAATGCTCACAGCAAAATACACATATCTTACAAGTGCTTGCACACACAGGGTAATTTTCACATGTAAGCACTGCCCTTGTACTCGTAAATAAAGTAAATAAAGTATTTAAACACCCAGTGTTCACAGTTGTAGCTTCTTCTGTTCTTCTATTATTATTATTATTTTTTTTTTTTTTTATATGTAGCCTAAAATGTCTTTTAAATGTAAGTGCAGCAATAAGTATGTGTATAGTACAGGGTCTTCAGAAACAAGATGACTCTTAAATAACAAAAGACAGTCATCTAACTTTATTGTGCTTTATTTGATCATATTGATTTAATTTCCTTGTCAGGCTCTCAGAGTATTGTGGGGGATTTCCATCCTCTGACATGCTGAAAACACAAGTAGCATCACTAAAAACATCATCTTGTGTTTCCTGCCTGGCGGCATCTGTTGCCAAACAGACAAGTTCAAACACATGAAAATCTGAGTGCAACGAAAATATTTTCTGTTCGCATCTCTCCCACAATATCTCCCTCCAAAGTCAGCTCTTCCCATTATGATCTCCTGAAAGGCAACAGCAACACAAAATCTCTTTGTAAGTAAGTCTCTGTGTGCTCAAGTAAGAACACTTTTAGATTTTGTGTGTTTGTGATCGTGTGTGTTTGTGTACCAGCACGCTGCATGTTTGTGACATATTGATTGCTTGCTGCTACGTGGGGAAATGAGGATGGATCAGTGTAAAGAAGGAAGAACAGAAGACAATACACAAACAATGAGAGTGGCAAAAAGAATGAAAGATACACAAAATGAGCCACATATCAATCTGAGACAGGAGGAGAGATTTATTTAAGCTCTCTGAATCCTCTTTCCTTTCTGATGCTTGTATTCAATGTTTCCTTCTCCCATTATGAATTCCAAATGATCCATGTACCAAATACTCTTCTCTTGACAGAGTCTTAGTTTGAGCAGTGTTCTCGTCTGAGACGGAGCAGTACTGGAAGGAGGAATGTTTTGCTTTAGGAGTGCATTGCTGTGTTTTCTAAACTGTTGTTCTCTGTGCGTCTTTATTTGTGCCCTGCAGAACAATTACTTTGGACAATCAGCTGGTTGTCTTGGCAACCACTGCAACGGACGCAGGACGTTACCATGTAGAAGTGGTGAACGAGATGACCGGCGAGACCGTGACGAGTCCCGCTGTCTACCTGAGCATCTCAGGTAAAAAAAAAAAAAAAACAACCCCAAAACAAAACATTTTGACTGAAAATAAAGCATTTGACGTAAGAGCAAACAACCCATCTGGTAAACACTGTACACAACATCAGGATGAGTTTAGTCTACAATGAAACCACGCAGCACATTTCAATCCCTCAAAGAAGTCCATTTTAATTCCTGAATAATTCTTATTTGATTTTATTTCACATCTTTTTGGGGAACCTCATTAGGTTTTCTGTGATATCACTGGGGTTGAGGCTTAATGTTGTGTTGATAAATCTGAATCCAGTTTACAGAAAATAGCTCCCTTTGATTGATACAGAAGGCAGTTTTGAGTGTCAGGCTAATTACTAAACCTGAAAATGAATTGCAGAAGATATGAAGAGATGATTAAAGACATATCTGACACAACAACCTACTTGTGCACACATTATTATTTGCAAACTAAAATGCTGGAGGTCCTGACTCATCATTAAGTAGAGATGCTTGAATTATTGATTTGATTATTAAAAACTCAAATTAGAGATTCCAGCAACCAAAAATTAACATAATGCAGCTGGCAGGAGTTTTATTAGAGAAGCACCACTACTCACATGGTGAAGTTGAACTACAAATAAACTCACGATCACTGAGCGATTTTAATGAGCCCTACAAGTTGTGGTTCCTATTAGGAAGGAACCGGCTTGTAGAGAGATCAGTAACCAATAATAGGCAGATTTTTATTTGGCATGTCAACGCTCAAATGAGACACAATAATTGGACAAAACATTTGTTGGACTTGAAGCTTAGCAAATTTGGAGTGTTGCCAACGTGGCAATTGATGTGAAATCAAAACCATCTGTCAGAACCCAACCTTAAGGTAGGGACACACTTTGTGACTGTTGAGCCGATTATGAAAAATTAAAAAAAAATCTTGGTCGGGTGATATCGTATAATGTGTAATACACTCACCGGCTACTTTGTTAGGTACACCTCTTTAGCTGCTTGTTAACGCAGATATCTAGTCAGCCAATCACATGGCAGTAACTCATTGCATTTAGGCATGTAGACATGGTCAAGACAACCTGCTGAAGTTCAAACTGAGCACCAGAATGGGGAAGAAAGGTGATTTAAGTGACTTTGAACGTGGCATGGTTGTTGGTGTCAGACGGGCTGGTCTGAGTATTTCAGAAACTGCTGATCTGCTGGGATTTTCCCACACAACCATCTCTAGAGTTTATAGAGAAGGGTCTGAAAAAGAGAAAATATCCAGTGATGTTGATGCCTGAGGTCAGAGGAGAATGGCCAGGCTGAAGTAACTGAAATAACCACTTGTTACAACCAAGGTGTACAGAAGAGCATCTCTGAATGCACAACACGCTGAACCTTGAAGCATTTGGGCTACAGCAGCAGAAGACCACACCGGGTGCCACTCCTGTCAGCTATATGATCTCACCATTCTAAATGCTTTTTCCTCTTTTTGGTTGATGTCCATGTTTGCTTTGTTAATGTGAGAAGTGTTAGTTGGATTTGTGTTGTATACTGTACTGTATTTACTTGTTATTGTGAGGTTTTTGTTCCCTACTGACTGTCAAAGACTAGAAAAGTTAGATCTTTATTTCTGGTTGATCCAGTCCTGATCCAGTTGTTTCAGTGCAAGCTTTGGCTTTCACTGCACTTTTGCTTGTAAAAAGGCAGGCCCTTTCAGAATACCATAAGTAACTATGGCTCATATCCAAGCGAATGTGCTGTTCACTGTTGTGAATGACAAGCAGCTCTTTGTTCATTTTAAAGGAAACAGGCTTCACTCAGAAGAACTGCAAAGTTTGGTGGATTTTAGCCTCTCTGTGTGTTCCTGTCTCTGTCATGGCCTTTATCACTGAATCACTTTATTCCTGTATGCCTCTCTCTCTATCTCTTCTCCTTGGAGGCCGGAGGATTGACTCTACTGTCTAACAGTCCTTCACTTGAAGTGTTCACCATGGTTAAATGAAAGCGAGAGGGAGGGAGCGAGCGCTCTGTCCCTTGTGGCTGTATAGAGTTTTAATTAGATTCTCTTTACAGGGTTGTATCCTTTGGCATCCTTTGTCACAAATGCACACACACACACACACACACACACACTCTCACACACACACACTCATACTCATACAATCAAATAAATTTAGGCACAGTACCTTGTTACAGCTGTCAGTGTGAAGTGCTCCTCTGGGCGTTTTTAGGAATAGTAAGGGTATAGTTAGGTTTTCGCTGATCAGTCTTCGGCCTTAAACATCTGTGTGTGTGTGTGTGTGTGTTTGCTTCTGTTTATAAGTGTGTGCTTCCTACAATAAACATTTCCTGGGTAAATACCATTTGCTATATAAAAGCATATTTCAGTTATTTGTTATTGAGACAGGGGAGAAATAGAAGAACAAGGAATTCAATAAAAACAGGGACAAACCAAAGAGTGAAAATGATGCAAAACAGGCCGGGATGTGAAAAAGAGAAGACATTAGAGAATGAGCCAGGAAACATGGAAATAATAGATCTTTATTCTTGTTTATTGTTTTACTCAGGGCTATTTTATTTTTAAACATCTCATTGATTGGGCGATTGGTTTTGGAAATAGACAAGGTGTTGAGGATAGCTTTGAATACAACATAACTATTGTTACATTTGAGTAACTAATGTACTCAAAATGCCATTGATTATTGCCATATTTTCAGTTTTACAAATCACAATGAAGCAGACTGGCACTATTAATGACAGAGATGAGCCAAAGTTTGCTGACAGGAAATTAGAGGGGGGGCGAAATGATCTGTTTTAGCCAAATGAGATTAAAGTGAGGTGCTTAACACTTCACCTAGTTAACTGATCCGAGAGAACATGGGAATGAACTCATGCAAATAGTGTTTTTGTTCATATGTTCCACCACTTTTTCTTTTTTGTCTCCTTTTCTTTCACATTTCCTGTTCTGTCATTTCCCTCCATTTCCTGTCTCCTTTCCTCCTTTCTCTTCTCCTTTCCATTAGGCAGCCTGTAGAGGATCTGAAGGCAGAAGTTCATAGCTGTCAGTCAAATTTCTAAAAATGTTGTCTTTCTCTTCATAAATTCAGCAGAATAAATGAGGTACCTATTTTCTATTCTCCCCTTTCTTACTTTGATTCAAGCATTGTGCTCAACAGACAAGAACCAGGGAGAAGAAGGACTAGTAGAGACAGAAAGACGTAATGAAGTGAGACGTGGGTGTAGACTGAGGATATGACCAACAACCTGTTCATGCCAGGACTGCTGTTGATGAAAGCTCTTTGTGTGTGCCCTGCACTCACACGCTCACACACACACACACACACACACACACACATAAGAACAGGCATTAAAAGTTAAGATATTGTCACATTTGTAAAACCTTTTTGTCACATTCATGCTGTGTCACGACCAACACTCTTTGCTAATCCACACAGCCTGTAAGAGCTGAGAAAAGTGTCAGACAACCAGCTGTATGCCCTACCTACTTGACAGATCCATTATCTGCATGTCCCTGACCACTGTCCTGTAAGTGTGGCCCAGACTGCTGAAAATAAAAAGCAGTAACTGTCATCCGTGGTCGAGCTGGAACAGCCACAATTGATAGCAGCTCAACAGCTTGGTGAGAGGTCAGACACTGTAATCACTGGAAGTACAGCCTGCCTCTAAAATAAACAGCTCCTGGAGCTTTTTATCACCGCCGACAACATATGGTGTTAGAGACGACATTTTCAGTCAGTTATCGCTGCGGACCGAACATGACAGATTGACAGAGGTTGAATTTCATAAAGGAACACCTATCACGCAAATACGCATTCAACACAGGAAAATCTCATCTCTACAGTCACTCCAGGGAGGCGGGGTCATGCTCACGGGTGGCTCTGCTTTATTATTTACAACATACACATGCTTGATTCACCTTGTACTTGTGTATGTTTGCATTAGAGAGAACACGAGCTATAATGGCCTTAGGGTATGTGTGTTAGTGGCAGGAGATCAGGATCCCTACTTCAATTATTTGAGCTCCATGCATACCTGCAATCATCACTACCTCTTGCTCTCTATTTAATACACACACACACACACACATACCTAAGCCTGTCAATCAAAACAGCAGTCTATCTCCCAGTTGCCCAGAAGAGAGAGCGTGCATGTCTGTGTGCTTCTGCTCATTTCACAGCGGCACAGGTCTTTGTAGATGTGTACATCAGACCATTAGAGCAGCACAGTGTCCCCAAAGAGAGCACTCACCATTGGGAGACTCACACACACAGACATGACAACATACACATGCACAAGAACACTCAGCTTACCTGGACATGCCCTTCACTGCACAAAGGAACGAGACAAAATGGCACCAGATGTCAGACATGCTGAGATAAAGAATGTTTGATCCCACATGTATGGATTTCATATATAAGAGTGGGGAGAGAAGAGGGTATGCAGAGTGTATAGGAGAGAGGAAAACTGCAAGATAACAAAGAAGAAGAATGAGAGGGGTGCAGTCGCATGCAGTACATGCTGATATAATTACTGTGGCGCTTTAAATGGTATCTCAGCTTTGGGCTCAATAGTTGATCAGCTGCCTTTATCTGTTCTATAAAAAAGGCAGTAATGTCACACTTGTTAATAATTGCTGAACGGCAAAAATAGCTTAGAATATCACATGCATACAGAGTGCTTTGCTTTAAAAGAGTACTCCAGTTATTCAGTGCTTCGCTTGAATAAAGTTGGGAGAGTTGCAAGACATAGATTAAAAAAAAAAAAATCAATGCAGTTGGCGAGACCAAGATGTCCTGACTTTTAGTCTCTAAAAGCAATTGATAGTATCTTTTCATTAGACCCAGACTGGCTTGTAAATTCTCTTTCTAATTCTAAATCTGTCCACTCCAGAAGACCAGGCTTTGACTTATAAGTTGAAAGCCTGTGTCTCCAATTCCAAGCTGACATGACCTTGGTGCCATCACTCACTGTATAGCTCAGACTTGACAAAGCGCCCAGCAAATGCACATGAGTGAACCGATCTCTGTGTGTGTGAAATCTGTGGAGTTCACCTTTAAAATGCTGCACATACAGTACTATATCTCTAATACTGTAGCAGCAAAGTTTCCAGAATTAGGATCTCTTCAATACAAAGAAGTTGGAAGAATTTGTTTGAAGATTTCCAATTCGTCTTTGAAGCTTCAGAGTTCTGATTTGTGTTGTGAAACAGATTCAGCTGAATAAAGAACAAGGATTTTCTCAAGTACTGTATACTGTGCTATAGCTGAATAGAGCACAAACACAGAAGAGCAACCTCAAAGATGGGCGACAAGACAAGGCCGTGATGTGAGACAGAGGAGAGCTTTGGCTGGTGGGGGCATGCGTGTGTGTGTGTGTGTGTGTGTGTGTGTGTGAAACACCCTTTCACAACCTTAATCATTCATTGTATGTGTGTGTTATAGAGGGTATAGGAGTCTGAGTTTGATTACCTCGGCTTGGTGATTGGAAGGAAAAATCTGTCTGAGTTTGATTACGTCTCCTGTTGAAGCCTCCTCTGGTGTCTGCCGTTTTACATCACTCCATTTCTACCATTTATCCTCTTTTCCCCTTCCTCCATCAAACAGGGTTTGTCGCCCCGCAGCCCTGAGACGTGACAGAGTGGCGTTTGTCAGAAGCTGAACAATAGACTCTGCTGACCTCAGGATAACCCACAGACACACACGCACACACACACACAGTCGCATATACACTCAGGGTATCATTTGGGAAAATAGATATGAAACAGGAGAAGAGATAAGAGAAAAGTGAGAACTTTTAAAACGGCATATGGCACATGACAGAGAAGTTACTGTTACTTTAAAAAAGCTTTTAAGAAATGAGAGTTTGAAGTATTTTGTGCTTGTGGAAGTGTGCGTGCACAGTGACATTTGTGTTGTTATTTTTGTGTAAGGGGTGTGTCTTTGTGTCATTTGTTTCTTTCTGTAATCATGTTCCTTCTCTTCCAGATGTTTCCTTTCCACATGACTGACTCTTAAACGAGAGCCTGCTGTGGATCTTTCTGTGCACGCGTGCTACTGTACTGTTTCTGAGCAACTATGTGTGTGTGTGTGTGTGTTTGCTCCAAGTACCATCCCAGTTGCTCTGTGGTGCGTCTAATTGGAGGCATTTTTGTGTCCCTGGAGTACCTGAGTGCGTACTTGTTTTTGTGAAGTGAAATGGTTTGTGTGTATGCACGTGCGTGTTTAAGCGTGTCATAGTGTCGCAGATCCTGACAACTGCTAGCCCTCATTTAAAATCTTAAGAGAAGGATCAGAGAATCCCCTCTATCCCTGTGTGCTATGAGGTTGCTGCAGCTCTCATCATGCGCTCAAGGTGTTTTGCATTTTGCTGCATCATGCCTTGATAGGCTTCAGGGAACGCCATGGAAACCACTCTAACCAGCGTGGCAACGTAATGATCCGTGCCACAAGCTGCCTCTGTGTGCTTTCGACTGCAGCTTCCAGTGTCAGTTAGGGAATAAATCCCAGGTGATTTTAGTCAAATGAGTGAGAGAAGAACACAGGCAGACGTGTGGGGTTGTGACTCTCTCAGACTGTTTGGCTGGTGACCCCTGAAAAATCAAAACGAAAGCCAAATTGGACTCTGTTTAGCCAAAACAACCCACCACCCTCACAGGTGTATGCAGTGAACAGTGACACTAAGTCTTTTTTCTCTCTTTCTCCCTCACAAATGACTGCTCTTAATTAATTACTGGCAGAAAATATGGCAATTTTGGAAGCAGCTGTCAGTATACTTTAGTTAACAGCAGATAAAATGGCTCAAAGATTTCACAGTTTTTATTTTTTTAGTTAATTTTTTTTTTTTTTGACTTTTCTCCTGTTAGTTAACAGAAGCCTACCTGTATAGAGAATATTTTTTAGAGGAGATTATAATTGGCAACAGCAGCAGTTCTCAGATAAGATGGGCAAGTTTTAATTTGGCTTTGTATAGGATGGTGTTTTAATAATTATAGCATGTTAAGTGCTGGAAGGGGGTGGTGTGTGTGTAACCACAATCAGAGGCCACTTAGTGTGCTTGTTGATGATGCATTTATTATCTTCTGATCACTCACTTATCAAATATAAATATCACCAAAATAAAGATCCACTAGTATTTCAAATACAGGTTTTAGACTGACAGTAACTATGACACTGTGGGCTTTAATTTTTTTTTTTTTTTTTTATTTTTGGTAATTTTTTTTTTTG
>VUQI01063054.1:12529-37010 GCA_015106735.1 Paratilapia polleni | reverse complement strand
ATTTTGGTGCAGTTGTTCCTTGCTCAGAATGTGCCTCTGAGGCTTGGCTGCACACTTAAGTTTGATCAGTCCACATGCAGTAAAGGCAATGGGCCTCATTCACAAACAGTGTGCATGCACAAATCTGTGTGTAAACTGTACGTCCAAACGTTTCACACACAAATCTGTGATTCATCAATGTTTTCACACCTGAATTTGTTTCTACTCTACAAATAAATGTAGACTTGCCTCAGACCATGCGTATGAACAATTGATGAAGGCCTGGCTGTCTTAGAATTTTTACTCACATGTCTTTAATCTTATCTTATCATTCATTAAAAATGACTTCCATACTTGCTGGATGTCATCGCTGACATCATTTACAGTCTGATTTCTTGGCACTGTCCTGTGGATGCTGGAGAATATAGATGTTTTTCAATAATTGCAGTGAGTTTCTGATCTTGTGCGGACAAGATGTTTCTTTTTCTTGTTTTTGTCATGGTCTGTTACAGTTTTTTTTCATGTGAAGTTTGATGTTAAAACTTTTCTTTTTATTTTTTTTTTAAATGAGCCACAGTGAGTGTCTCAGGGGAAACCTCCATTATTTCAGCCCGAGCCTCGCTTTTTATCCTCGTCACTCCTGTGGAAGCATTTGGAAAGCAGTGCCTTTTCTGGCTTCCTCCTTGGACACTATTGTTTCAGTTTCTTCAGCTGAACTTTCTCCTGCTTTCTTGCCTTAGCAGTGCAGGCTTCGCTCCTACAACACTTCATCTGGAGATAATGTGTTTCCTTATATAGAGAAATAGTATGCAAATTGTATGCAGATTGCACAAGCCTGTTGGTTTAGAATAATTCTGATGCACTAACACACGCACGGTGGTAAGAACAAAATTGGCTGATGCACACATTTCATGAATCCACTGGTAAATTTGGGTGTGCACATATTTTTTTGCGCATGGTACGAACGTTTCTGCGCACATATTAGTTAATGAGGCCCAATGAGTGTGTGGTCTCTGACAGAAATCTGTGCATTTATTTCTGACCAATAAATAAGCCCATTGAGCTTAAGTCAATAAAAACCAGTAAATTAACAAAACTGGTTTAAAAAAAATGTATTATAATGGTGGTGATTTTCCTTTAGCTCTGTTTAAAATTTCTTCGTGTCTGGACACCAAAAATTCCTCTGTGCAGGAAAACCCTGCTGATGGGGTTTGTTGTATAGACTAAATGATAGGAAAATATTGTAAATTGCCAAACTATTCATGTTCTGATTTTGATACAGAGTATTTAGTACCTTATGTCAACTCCTCAGTCTGGCTGTGTAGAAGAGTTCCTGCAAGCAGTTTTCAGCAGGCACTGACTGTTATTTTGGTCCTGTTATTTTGTCTTTGCTTTGAGGCAAAGACTTGGAGATGGTATCAGATTTGAATAAGTTATGTTGAAAACAGTTTGGAGACAAAAGAAAACGCTCCATGGCCGTCAGACCCTGAGGTGTGTTCACGCTTAAATGCCAAATAACTCAAAATTTTTTCTTCTTTGTGATCATCTGTGATTGCTCCCGAATATCATATAGCACTGGAAGAAATTTGATTCAGTTGTAGTTAGACTGAAATTGAAACAGTATCCTTCAGTCACTCTGCATACTATGCATTAATGTAAGTAGGGGGGTAACTTCATATTAGATCATAGAGCCTTTTACACTGCTCAGGAAAATTAAAGGAACACTTTGAAAACACAACAGATCTCAATGGGGAAAAAAAATCATGCTGGATATCTGGATATTATTTGATGGAAATGAAAATTATCAGCCTACAGAGGGCTGAATTCAAAAACACCTCGAAAATCAAAGTGAAAAAAATGATGCGGCAGGTTAGTCCATTTTGCCGAAATTTCCTTGCAGCAACTCAAAATGGTTCTCAGTAGTTTGTATGGCCCCCACGTGCTTGTATCCATGCCTGACAACGTCGGCGCATGCTCCTAATGAGACGATGGGTGGTGTCCTGGGGGATCTCCTCCCAGATCTGGACCAGGGCATCACTGAGCTCCTGGACAGTCTGAGGTGCAACCTGGCAGTGTCTGATGGACCGAAACATAATGTCCCAGAGGTGTTCTGTAGGATTTAGGTCAGGCGAGCGTGGGGGCCAGTCAGTGGTTCCTTCATCTTACAGGAACTGCCTGCATACTCCCACCACATGAGGCTGGGCATTGTCGTGCACCAGGAGGAACCCAGGACCCACCAGCTTAGGGTTTGACAATGGGTCCAAGGATTTCATTCCTATACCTAATGGCACAGGTCTGTGTGTCCCTCCATGGATATGCTTCCCCAGACCATCACTGACCCACCACCAAACCGGTCATGCTGAACGATGTTACAGGCAGCATAATGTTCTCCACGACCCTTTCACGTCTGTCACATGTGCTCAGTGTAAACCTGCTCTCATCTGTGAAAAGCACAGGGCGCCAGTGGCAGACCTGCTAATTCTGGTATTCTATGGCAAATGCCAATCGAGCTCCACGGTGCCGGGCAGGGAGCACAGGGTCCACTAGAGGACGTCAGGCCCTCAGGCCACCCTCATGAAGTCTGTTTCTGATTGTTTGGTCAGAGACATTCACACCAGTGGCCTGCTGGAGGTCATTTTGTAGAGCCCTGGCAGTGCTCATCTTCATTCCTGCTGATGGGTTAAGGACCTTCTACGGCCCTGTCCAGCTCTCCTAGAGTAACTGCCTGTCTCCTGGAATCTCCTCTGTGCTCTTGAGACTGTGCTGTGTGAATGTGCTATCCTGGAGGAGTTGGACTACATGTGCAACCTCTGTAGGGTCCAGGTATCGCCTCATGCTACCAGTAGTGACACTGACCCGAGCCAAATGCAAAACTAGTGAAAAATCAGTCAGAAAGATATCAGTGGGCTCCACCTATAAAACCATTCCTGTTTTGGGGGTCGTGTCATTGTTGCCCCTCTAGTGCGCCTGTTGTTAATTTCATTAACACCAAAGCAGCTGAAACTGATTAACAACCCCCTCTGCTGCTTAACCGACCAGATCAATATCCCAGAAGTTTAATTGACTTGATGCTACACTCTGATTAAAAAGTGTTCCTGTAATTTTTTTGAGCAGTGTATTTTTATTTAGGCCTTTTTGCATGTAATACCAGGTTTGAATGCAATAACTGTATATTTTTCTCAGTTACTACAGATAATATTTTGGTTGAGAGCAGCATGCCAGATTATAGCCTGTACGCTTGATAACTAAAACATTATGACCACCCCTGGTTAATTTGCTGTTGGGTGTTAAAGTTTGTCCAGAATGACTGCTGAAGATGCGCTTTGGGATCTGCTGCACTCAAAGGCCTCTAAGTAGTAAGGTGGAGTTCCTTCACATCAGAAGACATCCAAGACATCCCCCAATACCCTTTCATAGTTCATAGTTTGTCAGTCCTTGGATCACTATCAGTAGGTATTTACCAAAACTCAGCAGGGACTCAGTAAGCGCTGTTATGTCTAAGTTGCTTAGACAACTGACAGACTCAGTTGTCTGTCATAAGTCTCACCCTCATCAAAACCACCATACCAGTGCTAGTTGGATAATCATCCTGAAGGTCACTTTATAGAATTATAGAAGTATTTATTAGCATATAAACCTTGAAGTAAGGGTACAACTTCTTCACATACTTTTATTTATATTTATTACCATGTCCCTGCTAGGTTAATTTGAAATCTCTAACCTTGTGTGAGGACATATTAAGACTACAATAGTCTCTTCTGTATTGGCAGATCGACTGGTAATTAGACGTCTACAGATGTGCAATCATACAAATAGGCACTAATACTCAGTGGTTTTGATAAAGAGGCTCGGCTAATTAAATGTTGCTTTGGTTAATTCCTGCTACAACTGGTTGTGTCTGGAATTATTATTTAAAATATTTCAGTTGCAGAGGGATCAGATTTCTCTCTCTTGATCCTCATCTCGTCTCTCTGTCTGCTTCCTCTGTTGTCCCTCTTATTTCTGCCTCTCAGTTCCTTCTCTCTTTCTCTCTGTGTAATGAGGCTCCTCTGTGCTTCTATAATTAAAACCCCAGTGTACAGACAGAGAGATGGAGTGATGGAAGGATGGACAGGAAACTGAGTCATAGACTGTGTCAGTACGACAAACAACTGTGCTCTACTTGTTCCACCTAGTTGTGGATTTAATTGCAAGCTTGTTTTACAGCATGATGGCGCTGATTAGAATGGATGCCCGTGCATACAGCTTTGACACAGCATTTTCCAGATGCACACCCACTCACACAATCTTTAAACCCTCTTCCTAATAAAATAGTCAATAGACACAGAAGAAGGCAACAGAAGTAAGTAGTGAGAGAGGTGTCCAGTGACTAAGGAAAATCACAGACGCTGGTTGTAAGAAGTTTTTAAGAATCATTGAACATGCAGTTACTTTGGAGGTAAAGAGGCCAAAGAACAGGAGCAAGCAGAAGCTCTAAAAGTTTAAGCCTGATGCAGGGTTCTGCCTACGCTGTTTACTGCAAAGCACTTTACTGTAGGTATGTTCGTCTATAAGTGCTCTTTGAGCCAGAATAGTCTAAGAGGAGGCCCAATGGACTCAATAGTTCCTTTCTAAGATAGTATTTTTATGTTTCTTCCAACATGGATTAAGAGGATCTTTAAGTGATTAAGACATTGACATAATCATATAAAAATAAATGAGGGATTCTGATTATGTTTTATGCTCTGCTAACATTAGTTCTTAGCTGATAGCTTTTGATTTTATTGGGGACAATTGGGTGCAGAAAGGTTGTAGTAATAAGATGATTTATGACTTAAAGGGGTTGTTGTGACAGTGACTCACTTTGGCTTAGTGTGTGTGTTGGTTTTTCTGTGTGCATCTTGGAGCAAGAGTGAGGCATACGGAACAATTTTCTTTGTTAAATTGAAGAGCAAGTGCAGCAGTGTTTAATAGAACAAGCAAAGTGGGGAATGGAAGAATTATTGTTATTTTGGAGAAAATAGGTGGAAATGTAGTGGAGGTACTATTGAGGTTGACTAACTAGACAAATACTGCTTGAATATACCATCTCCCTCAAGGAAATTAAATATGCACTTAAGTGAGCTTACTTTCTCAGTCCAGCTGCCGATACAGACACCCTGGCTTTGGTTATTGGGTGATTTCAGGTACTGTTCTGATGCCAGTGTTCAATTAAATTGCATTACTCACTGTAAGGAAGAGACAGGGGAATCATTATTTTACCCGTAAGGAACGACAAGCTTAAATTAAACATTGCTTTAAAAAAATAACTGCCTGTATAGAAATGATAAAATGGATGCCGTCATTTGCAGCTCCTCTCCTCTGCTCTTTGTTTTACTGTGTGTGCCCTTCTCCACACACAGAGCAGAGCAGACATTAGACAACTGACAATAACATTACTTGAGGTGATGATACATTTTTGCTGTAAATGCTTCTCACTGTGTGCAAACAATTACAAAACAAAATGCAAAAAGGAGACAGTGAGAGACAAAGAGAGATAGGGGAAGGAGGGAAGCCGACAGTTGATGTTGCCATCTTTTGTTGTTAAATCAGTTACGTCGCAAACTACTGTACACACACAAACACAACTCTGTCTAAGCCATATGAGCTCTTCTCTTAGTAAAATGTAAGGGTCTACCATCACGTGACAAAGTATGTGCATGTAGATGTAAACATAGAATAACAGAATTGTACTGAATAGATCAGGCCCATAAATTGGTCCATTTACCAAGAAGAAACCAAATCATGTGAAAAGAGAGCACACCCTCTGTCAATTCTAATGTTTTACATATCAAGACATAATAAAAAATCATCTGGTTTACAAGGTTCTGAAATTATTTAAATACAACCTGAGATGAACAACAACACGAGATCTATTACACCGTGTCATTATTTATTTAACAAAAACTAACCCAAAATGCAAAAGCAGTGTGTAAAAATCTAAGTACACCCCATGATTCAATAGCTTGTGGAACCACCTTTAGCAGCAATAACTTGAAGTCATTGTTTTCTGTGTGACTTTATCAGTAATTGTGGAGGAATTTTGGCCCACTCTTATTTACAACATTGCTTCAGGTCATTGAGAATTGCAGGCATTTGTTTATGCACAGCTCTCTTAAGGTCCCGCCACAGCATTTCAATCAGGTTGAGGTCTGGACTTTGGGAGATGGCAACACCTTGATTCTTTTCTTTTTCAGTCATTCTGTTGTAGATTTGCTGCTGTGTTTGGGATCATTGTCCTGTTAGATGACCCAGTTTCCGCCAAGCTTTAGCTGTCAGACAGATGGCCTCACATTTGACTCTAAAATACTTTGGTATACAGAGGAGTTCACGGTCGACTCAATGACTACAAGGTGCCCAGGTCCTGTGGCTGCAAACCAAATGCTGACAGTTGGTATGAGGTGTTTGTGCTGATATAATATATGCCACAGTGCATTATGGCCAAACATCTCCACTTTGGTCTCATCTGTTCAAAGAACATTGTTCCAGAACTCTTGTGGTTTGTTCAGATGCAACTTTACAAGCCTAACATGTGCTTCGGTGTTCTTTTTAGAGAGAAGAGGCTTTCTCCTGGGAACTTTTCCAAACAACCCATACTTACAGTCTTTTTCTAATTGTACTGCCATGAACTTTAACATTTAACATGCTAACTGAGGCCTGTAGAGTCTGAGATGTAGCTCTTGGGTTTTTGCAGCTTCTCTGAGCATTGCACGGTCTGACCTTGGGGTGAATTTCCTGGGAAGATCAGCAGCTGTTTTGAATGTTTTCCACTTGTAAATAATCTTTCTCACTGTAGAATGATGGACTTCAAATTGTTTGGAAATGGCCTTATAACCCTTCAAAGATTGAAGGGCTATAAGGCATTAACAATTGCTTTTCTAAGCTCATTGCTGATGTCTTTCCTCTTTGGCATTGTGTTAACACACACCTGAATGCTCCAGACCAGCAAACTGCCAAAAAGTGCTCACACTTGCTGATGATCAATTAATCAAGTGCATTTGTTTAGCAGCACCTGGCTGCTACTTACTCTCTTAATTCCTATGGAAGCATTAGTTTTTCACACACTGCTTCTGCATTTCGATTTAGTTTTTGTTAAATAAATAATGACACGGTGTAATATGTCTCTTGTTGTTGTTCATCGCAGGTTGTAATTACCTGATTTTAAGACCTGCTAAGGACCAGATTATTTTTTATTATGTCCTGATTTGTAAAACCTTAGAATTGAAAGAATTTTTTTCATGTGACTGTACACACAGATAAGTAGCATAATGCTGGTGGTTTTTGTGATCCTCTCAGTCAGTGTGGGTGCATGAACATTCATTTTTTAAATTCGTTTTATTCGCATTAAGGCCTTATGTTGAATGTGCACAGATGCAGACAGACATTTTAAAGTTTTCCCACAGTGTTTGGTGGTTTTACTTTCTTTTTGATACTCATCACTGCGTGAAAAAGTGTGAGGCTCAATGGCTCCAAACTGAGCAACCCAGCGGGATATTCTGTTCACATGCCATCTTGTATCAGCACATACTGACTGTATTCAGGGTTTTCATAAACTGTTTTCACAGGATCTCGAATATAAATGAAATATTATTGTGAATCCAAACATGCTGATTGTCTCTGTGTGTCAGTGCTTCTTGCTGGGTGTAAAAGGTTATTGGAGTAGCATGCCAGTCAGCAGATGTTAATTTGAAAGAATAGATGTGGAAGAGAAAAAGAGACAATAAGTGGGGAAACAGAGCTGGTGAATGATGGGGTAGGCGGCAAAGGAAAGATTAGATTGGAGGAAGAGCAGAAAGATAAAGGATGGGTAAATAGAAGGAGAGATGATGAGGTGCTGAGGAAGGGAAATATGTTCAGTAGATTGAAGGGGGCAAAGAGGTGAGTGTGTCATATTGGTTGTTTGACTTATGCTTCGTGTGTGTGTTTGTAGGTATGAGCTAATATATGGATAACATTTTCTGTCGTGGTATTTATATTTTATGGACGTTCAGTTGAGAAACTGATTAATTTTGCTTGTGGCTTAGTGGGTAAAGCAGGTTGTTCGTTAAAAATGAAGCGTTGGCTCCTCCTGTTCACATGTTGAATCCCCAAGAAAAACACAAAACCCCCAACAATGATTATTGGCCAAAAAAACCCCACCAAATACAGCATAGATGGCAGTACATGTATCACTGTAATCAATGACAGTAACAAATAAGAACAATCAAATATGGTATTTTAAAGATATTTTAAAACAAATTTCTATAGAGCTGTCTTTTCTATTTAAACTATTGTGTAAACATGGGTAAAGTCCAACAGGTCATACCTTCCACTAGTAATCTCTCATGTACTGCAGTTCCTGTTGCCATGAACATGGAAATGGTTGTCTGTTTGTCAACATAACATGGAGGGAATTTCTCAATATAATCATGATCATGATGTGTGAAAGGACCTTGAATTTGACCACATAGATCAAAATACTGTGGGTAAAGGTAAGACTGCTTGCTACCTATTGTAATTCCAGCTGTTTGCAGTAGGATTATGATGTCAATAAACTTTTTACCTTTCAGTCAGAGAGGTAACACGGGAACTGAATGATCAGTTTTACAGCTTATTTTATATTTAGTTCATGCTTTGAACATAATTCCACAGAGCTATACTCTGCTTAGATTCAGCCAAATGCTGCAAAACTGATTGGACAGCGCTTCACAGTGCAAATGGATAATGACCCAATGCATAATGCAAAAGCAACCCAAGAGTTTCTCAAGGCAAAGAAATTGGATATTTTTCAATGGCCACGTCAGTCACCTGATCTCAACCCAACAGAGCAGCTTTTCAGTTATTAAATACAAAACTGAAGGCAGAAAGACCCACAAAAAAAGCAGCAACGGAAGGTGGCTGCAGGAAAGGCCTGGCGGAGCATCTTAAGAGAGGAAACACAACATTTGATGCTGTCCATATGTTCTAGACTTCAGGCAGTCACTGACTGCAAAGGATGTTCATCCAATTATTTAAACAATTCTTATATTTAAAATCATGTTAGTTTGGGGGACTATGTATAAAAATGACTGTAATTCCCAATCAGCTAATGCAATACTTTTGTTAAACCCCTTGAATGAAAGCTGAAAGTCTGCACTTCAATCACATTTTGATTGTTTGATTTAAAATCCCCTGTGGTGGTTTGCAGAGGCAAAATTACAAAAATTGTTTTATTGTCCAAAACTGGACCTAACTGTATAGTTAAGGTTTAGATAGAACTTCTTGCCAGAACCTGCAGTATTTGCTTTCATCCACCCAGTGACTTTAAGACTATACAAAGAAAAACATAGCTTTGATGACTTACCAGCTCATTCTTCACCTTAGAAACAGCTGTTGACCAAACAGATTAAATTAATCAGTTTTTCCACAGCTGCTGGCTGTGATTATCAGAAGATGGAATTTGCATTTTAAGGTTCTTTCAAGCAGAACTTAGATAATATAAAGAGGTCATATAGCTTTGTCAGTGACAGACCCTGCAGTGTTTTATATTTCCACATCAATAAACACATTCACATGTACAAATACCTAAATTCATATCAATTATCTCAATTAGCTACCATGTGTTCACCTAACACCATTGTCTGAACGTGTGGGTGGTGCATTTTAAGCACATTCTTCATTCGTTAAATCCTTGCTAAAGTCCCGCCACGCTTCACATCCATATACTAATTCACACACACGGCCATTTGTGTGCATGCCTGTTAGTCCTCTTGCTTCCTTGCTACCAGTGTAGATTTAATACCATTTTTAATCTGGGTTTCTGTGCATGCAAAGTACTTGCACAAAAATTAGTGAAAGAGGGAGAGATGAGGCCGAACAGAGAAGACACAAGGACAGAAAAGGATTGGCTACCAGAGATTGGAAAGAGAAAGAGAAAGAAAGAAAGAGGCGAGCAGCGAGCAAGTGCAAAACTAGTAAAGCTTTGAGGATGATACAGATGGATAGGAAGGAAGAAAGAGAGGCAGAGTGTAAAAGTTGAAGATTGAGAGGGGATGCTGAAAACAGGAATAGATCAACAGGGCCTTTAATCCAAAAATAGTTTCCGCCCTTCTCCTCCTTCCTCCTCATCCCAACTTACCTCCCTGCCACTCCCTCCTCCCCTGTCTGGTTGTTTGGAGTGATTGAAGAAAAGAGGAGATTTGTGCAGCCTTCACATGTACTGCGCACACACACAGTCACAGATAGAAGTGTGTGGACATATTGTGGTGCAGAGACAGACAGATGATGTCCATTACCAGGCCGAGCTGTCCGGAGCTAGGCGGAACAGCTGCAGCCAGATCGCACTGATCTATCACTGTTCTAATGAAGCTGTTATAGCCAGGCCCAACCAATCAATCTCTGAGCCACTTAATCAATTAAACCATTAATCAGACAAGGACCCTAACCGTTCTTGCCCCTTTGAGGGATAGTTTTATATATATACAGAGACATGACGACAGAGGCACACAATCCTGTGCTTATATGTGCAGACACTGAGTCAGTCCATGTGATTGTAAAAATAAGCTCTGCTTTTCTTTGTTGCTGCAAGAGGCTGACAAGCAGAACAGTTTAATGTGTCTTCGTTTGCATTTTCATAAGAGGTACAGCTGAATGAGATACACAGTACACTTAGGAAAGCAGGCAACATTTGCAGGTGAGACACTGAGTGATAATTATCGTATCACTTCTGTTTCTTGTACTTGAGCATTTAATTGGTATGAAAAAAAAAGCTTCTCAAATGTGAGCAATTGCTCTTTTTCTGTCTGAATCACTCTAAAATGATTGTTTGGGGGGTTTTGGAGAGTTGGTCTGACCAAAAAAAGTTTTTAATGGTAACCTTGGGGTCTGAAAAATATTAATCGACATTTTGTAGTATTTTCTGGCATTTTACAGACTAATGGAAAGAACACACATTAATGATGTTGTTTGTTTTATTCTCGTATCATCTAAATTTAATGACTCCCCACAGCTTCTTTCACTTTTTCATTTGGATTGCAATAGAAAATTGCAAGCAAACTTGAGGATTTATGTTCTACTAGACTAGACTAGTAGTCAGAGGCCTAAATAGTATTGCTTAGTAAATTTTCTTCAGTATTATTTAGTTGTCCAAAATATGATTGATAGTAACAGTGTTTACCTTTCAGTAATCCTAATTGTTATCCTAACATTATTCTCAAGGAGACACTGTAAATTACGATATAAAAATGTTTTGGTTTTTTTTCCCCCACTGAGACTCAGACATTGAGCTTCTTGGCCTCTTTGCAATTTATTTCCTCCTCATCAGTCTGTATGCAACTTAACCAAAAAATGGGGAAAACGACCAATATTTCAGGGCTTTCGGTGTAGACAGAATATCTGGGTACTGGATAACAGATATCCAGGCCAAGACTTCCTGTTCGGTGTGCCGGTCATTGCTTCCCAATGCAGATACATTTTAAAAAGTTAATAGAAAGTTAAATTGTAAAATCAGACAATGGCCAAGGGTTTAGAAATTGCAGTTAGTGCAATCCCTCTTTTGACCTCCACACAGACTTTTTGCCTGCAACCAAAGCCGCTAACCAACCGCTAAGCACTGTTTACCCTGTCAGAAAATGTTTTTTCATTGGAAGAATTCAACAGTTACAGGGACATTTTACTTGGAAAATTTACTGTAGAACACAATAAAGCAGTGTGGGAAACTTCCTGTTGTCTGGAATCCCAACACAGCGTAAACCTGTAGCAGAGCTGTGATGCTGTGGCTTCTTAATGTGGCAGGGCTCAGCACTTCTCAAGTCAGGCTCAGGATCATTTTCTTGATCAAGCAAAAACCTGCTGACAGAATCGTCCTCACTGCTGTAAATGTATGGTTTTGTTTACTGTATTTAAAAGGGACAGTGCACATTAATTAACATGAGCACTTACATCCATCATGTAAATATGCCAGATTTAGCCATAAAGGCTAATTTGCAGCTTATCAGTTCAGTTCAATTCAATTCAGTTTTATTTATATAGCTCCAAATCACAACAGCAGTCGGCGCTTCATATTGTCGGGTAAAGACCCTACAATATTAGAGAGAAAGCTCCAACAGTCAGACGACCCCCTATGAGCAAGCACTTGGTGACAGTGGAAAGCAAAAACATCCTTTTAACAGGAAGAAACCTCTGGCAGAACCAGGCTCAGTGGGGGCAGCCATCTGCCGCGACCGGTTGGGTGTGAGGGAAAACAGAAGTTCCAAAAGTTCTTTACCTTGTCATTGTTGTCAACAACAAGATGGTATTTTCTTTACTTGCTAGAACAGTTCAGAGAGTGGACAAGAAAGCAGGGAGAAGGTGGGCAGAATGACACACAGGAGACAGTCAAACCAGCATATGGGTTGCAAGCTCAACCAGGTGAGCTATAGTGGCACCTGAGATGGTATGTTCTAACATAACTGTGTTAGCAAACCAGAAATTACGAGCCGTGTTCTTTCCTCTTTTTGTTGAGTGCCATTAGCCAGAGCAGGTGTCACTGGTTGTTCCCATGACAACGTAAGTCCACTTGTAAAGCTGATAGTTGCTCGCTAGTGGACATTCCAGTCTCCGGTTGCCTAGGTAACTCCTAATGTATTTACCACCTCCTAATCCCAATCAGTGGTATCCTTCCCTCTCACTGGTAGTCGCTTCAGTCGCTCGCCTCAAAGTAAATAAAAATGTAGCCACTTTGCATTGCCAGCAGTTATTTAGCCCATCATTGCTTGAAGTCAGTGAATGTCATTGACATTCTATAGTCTCTGGTCGCCACGTCGCTGCTAGTCACTTCCTGTGTGGACGCCTCTTTACCCTTGCATTAGCCTGGGGGTGAGGTGTCTAATTTTATTAACTTAAATTAATCAGTCTTTATTGTTGGAAAACAATCTGATTGCATTAGACTAATCTATGAGCAAAATTAAGGCTGGTAAACCCTACAGACCAGTCTAATATGTCTTTGTGAAAACAGTCCAAGAAAGGTTTTTGGTATCAAAGACTTCCCTGTTAATTCTGCATATTCATATTCAGTTATCTTTATAGAGATTAATCTGTGGTGCTGTGTGAATTCTGATATCTGATGGGATTGTGGTTATGTGATTTTTGTCTTTGAAATAATTTGGATGAAGCAGTATTACTCACTGTACAGACATTACGTGAACTGAATGATTAAAGATTATTTAGACTAAAGATGCATCTAGACTTTGCAATAGAAGCTCTTTGTGTAAATTGGGTGTAATGAAGGTGTGTTGCGTATCAGGCTGTGTGATGTCAGCTTTGAGGCATGTCAATTAATGCTTTGGATGCCTGGTGAATCATAGCATTAAAATGTCAATTTAAAAATATTTCTGAGAACAATAAACAAGCCTAAGCATTAACAGGTCATGAAACCAGCAGACCAGAGCCTTTACACCCTGTCAGCGCTCTGAATCAGCCATCAGTGGCAATGTCTCATAGTATGTAGGTACAGTTGTTTTGACAACCAAAGATTTCAGTTTGGACTTTGGGACCTTTGGGGCAATCCAGAGTTTACAAAAAAAAGTCTGACTTGTATATTTTCATTCTGCTGCTTCAAAAACTGAGTTTCTGAGCAAGTGTTTTAGCTTTAAGGAAGTACCCAAGGAAATGCCAGTACATGTTCCCCTCCACTGATCTGTCCTTTTTCCTCAGGGCCTTGTCCCTTCGCTCAGTGGCATGTTGTAAATGAACAGGCTATGTCACAAGCAGAAGCTGCACACAGAGCAGTGAATGTTCATCTGGAATACCACTTGTTTTTCAAGGAGGCACTTAAAATTCAGTATCCTCTTACATATGAACCTTATTTACTTATGCCGAGAGCCTCTTAGACACAGTTCTTCAACTCTGTGTGACAGAAAAGCGATAGGAGAGAGGTAGATAAAGACAAAGATGGGGTGACAATGAAGCAGGAGTGTGAGATAGTAGGTCACCCTGCAGCATTCTGGATGAAGAGAAGAAGGGGGAAACAACCTGATTTAGTAACAAGGCATTTCTTGTCTCTCTTGTGATCCCTTCTCCATCTCGCCCTGGGGTGGTTGGCACAGGACAGCAGAACACAAAGCTGTGCCATATTCCAGCGTCTGTGAGCAACAACTTTTCACTTCAACTTTCACCTGGTCTAACAACCTGCCTTTCATCCCTCACTTTTCTTTTAATATTCTTCCTTTTCTCTCACAGGATCAGAGGCTCCTTGTTTTATTCTCTTTCTCCTTTCAGAAGAGAAAACTTGCAGAAGCAGCACTCCTCTATGAATCTGTTTGTTATGCCATCATTAAGCTCACAATATGACACTACATCTATCTCCCTTTTTCATTACATGCTACATATTTTGTTTTGCGTTTTACATTTTTCTTATCATTTTCTTTTTCTGGTTGGATGTTTGTTTATCAGATTCATTGGCACATTTTTATTCATTTCTGTGCTTTTTGAGGCGATAAGAGGTAATGTTTAACGAGGGTTTGTTGGGTTTTTATCTCAAGTGCGCATTTGAGTGCAGGCATCTGTTTGGGCACGAATAAACCTGCAAAGTCTTATGAAATGGGAAGAGCGGGGAGTGCAAATTAATTTGTCATTAAAGAAAAAAGTGGTTGTACGGAGGGAGAAGTTTAAAAAAAAAAAGTAGTGAATGAGAAAGGCAGGGATAAGCGTACCCTTTTTTCTTCTCAGACAATCAGCAAAGAGAATGTCAAAACCTGGTGACATTTGGGATTCCATGCAAGGATGATTGACACCAACTTTTACCTGTATGTGTATGGGAGATTGGGCCGTGCATACTGGCTCTATGTGTATGTGTGTGTATGTGGGCATGATTGACATGGTAAATTGGAAAGGTCAACTGGTGCTAGTGTTTGGTGCAGACAGCAGGAAGATGTAACCTTCCCAGAGTCCACATTTATAGAGGGAAGAAGAATCAGAGCTAGTGACAGGATTTGGCCCAAACAGAGAGAGCAAGAGTGTAGGGTTGCATGAAAACCAAATGTTATTATGTAAACCTGCTCATAGCTGTTTATACGCTGTGTATCAATGAAAGGTCTTCACAATTCTTGTCAGATTTACAAAGTGAGACACACAACTGGGTATAAGAATAGGAAGCATATGGAATATGAATTTTTAACATGTGGGTCCATCAGGAATTGCTTTGAGGTCGGAGGTCAACACTTCAGCCAGCTTATTATTTTACATGCATGTGGGCGTGTGTGTGTCTGGATGGGTCCACGAGTCCTTGGGTTTCTCTCTGTAAATGTATCAGTATTGGAAGTCGGAGTGTTGCATTTGTATCGCTGCTGATATGAATTTCAAATAGGTGCGTATTTGTGTCTGTGCACGCATGTGTATTAGCACATGCGTGTGTGTGTTTCAGAGCAGGAAAAAGGAACAGAGAGAAGAGGGAGTGAGATTGACAGGGTAAATTGGAATGGTAAGGGTTTTTGAGGTTGAACTTTGGGTTTTTAAGCAGCCAGGGGAGGGAAAGAAAAGACCCAAACGCGTTGCTAAAAAAGTATTCTTTTGCTTGGGGAAATGTGACAGTGGATGTCGATGTGGGTGGATGGGGAGAACAAAGCGAGCCTGAGCCGGGAAATAGATTGTCACCGAGGGGCAAGGGTTGTCTCGTTGTATGTAGTTGGAGGGAAAGAAGAAAGGCCCAGTGGGGCATTTTATGTGTTAAAGGGTTGTGGGAGGTTGGGGTGAGTCATGGAGGGTTTCGTGGTGTTGCAGCAAATAGGTGACCCTGAGCTGGGGACTGAAGGGTTAGTACCAGTACACAGGTCAGCTAGGAAGGTAACACAGTGAGACATTACACACATAGCAACAACAAACATCATGGGCAGCACACAGGGTTGTTGTATTGAATAGCAGACACAACACGCAGATACTGTAATTATTCCCTGTTGTACACAAACACATACTGTAGACATCCTGTTGTGCAAGAGCATGCACGCACACAATTGCGAGCACTCACAGAGGACATAGTGACCTGCTTGTTTATAGGTCCTTCAGGCAGCAGAATACACAACAGTGAATTTATGAATACAAATCGTCCCCAAGGTTGAGACACACTTAGGCAAACACTAATATTTTCATCTCACCTCAAACTGTATTTTAATCACATTAATATCAACTGTGATACTGAGTGGTGGCCTGTTTGATGTAAAGGCAGAACAGGACAGGTGCCGCCTGTGCTACAGTAGTGTCTCTGCAGTGAATTGCACATTGATTAAGAAAATAAATGATCCAAGGCTCCAAATGATCCGAATGATTCTGAAATAAAATGAGAGCTCGAGAAAGCAACTGAGGAAAAAAAAAAGTGTTCAGTGGATCCAGCTCTGTGAACGTCAGATGCTTTGTTGTGTTGTGAACACACACACACACACACACACACTCTTGGTCTTGCTCTCCGTCTGTTGTCCCCTGATGTCCTCATTGTTTCTCTGTTCCTGTTGGAAACTGAAGATGACTCAGAATGACACATCATTTGAATACACATGCAGAAGTGTGTGCCCCCAGACCAAATCCTGCATGTTCCTGTTTGTGTCTGTGTGTCTGTTTGTATTTGTGTGTGTGTGTGTGTGTGTGTGTGCGTTTGTGGCATGTGTGTGTGTGCTATCACCCTGTTAGACTCTCCAAAATAATAGATTTAGCAGTACTGCTACTTGACAGCACAAACTGTTCTCTAGTTAAAAAGCTGTTTGAGTGTGTTAGTAATAGTGCGGAACATTTGGTTCTTTTTTTCTGTTTTTAATAGGATTGCCTATGTAATACCTGAGTTTCATTACAAATCTCAAGACAAAACTCAGTAGTGGAAAACATTATATATATACTCTGTTTCCAATTTATGTTGCACACCTAACTAAAACCTGATCTAAAACAGCCTTGCACTAAACCATACCCTCATGAACGTTCGGCTTTGATTGAAACTCTTTAGAGTGAACTCAGCTCTATGGTTATTGTGGAGTATATGGTTTGTGGTTCTGTTAAACTGTATTGCATTATACACAGAGTACAGACCTATTTCACAGCAGCCATTTTGACATTGAATAGTAATTGAACACAGGTGTTACTAATCACATTAATGAAGCCTTTGTTCTATTTAGGCACAGAGCCTTCATTAATTTAGATGTGCGCATGCCGGCAGGTGTCTTACTAGAGAGAGCTGATTGCTGCCACAGCCTGTAGCTAAGGGCTCAGTCAGAACTAGAGCAAAAATAGGACAGCAACCTCCTTGCGACTAGTGAAAATCGGTGGTTGCCCACTGATTGCATTGAATTTTTTTACTTTCAGCGACCGATTGCAAGTAGTTGCGGCAACCACCTGGTGATTGAAAGTGGTTGCCCAGAGGTTGAGCATGCCCTCAACCTCTGGGCTGACTGCAATCACTGTCAGATTGGTGAAAGTTTGCAAATAACTGCCATCTAATTTATAAACGCAGACAGATTGCTAACATGTTGCAATCAGTCTGAGTCTGTGATTCGTCTCTTTGCAATAGGGTTGCCAACTGGTTGCATTCTGGTTATATTTCTATATAAAAGCAAGGTTGCCAAGTAAATTGCTGTCCTGCAATATTTGTGGAGGAATTTCTGAATTTATGTTTCATATCTATCAGATTCTGGCTGGACTCTGAATGTAAGGAGTTTGTGTGTATTGCAAATGTAACAGATTTGCGATTTTCAACAATTTCTCACTGTTAATTGCCCTATTATCACAACCAGATTGCATGCAACTACCAACTTGAGTCCATTCAGTCACAAACTGATAGCAGACTGACTCTGTCTTATTGCCGTTTCATCGCTGTCTTGACGCACCAAAGCCGCTTTGAAGTAACTCCTGAATGTGACTGAATGCGAATGGTCGCAGACCTGGTCCCCGTCTTCAAAGCAACCATTTCAAAGGCAAAGAGATTGCAAGTTCATTGCACACAGTCATAGTAATTCTTGTCAGGCTACAGTTTGTAACCAGTTTTCCCCTAGTGTGACTGTAACATAAGTTTGCAAAGGTCTGCCAAATTTGAAGATTATGTGGCAAATAGTAGTGCTTTGGTTTAGTTTTAGCTTGTTCTTAATTCCAATCAGGCAAACAAGTGCGCTGTGGTTGTTGTAGTGCTGGCAGTGGATGGGAGCAGGTTAAACAGTCTCTTTTCGACATAGTTAAGCCTGTTGAACAGGTGGTGTGATGAAGGACTCTTGTGGACTTTTATCTGCGAAGGTTTAGGCTGCAGAGTAAAAGTAGTATTTGTTGTTGTTGTTAACTCTAGAAAAATGTTATCTTCACAGTCACCAGGGCCCTGTATTACAAAGCAAGCTCCACATACACAAGATATCTTTCTGTTCAGGCTAAGTAGTCACACAAATTGGCTATCAACTCAAAAAGTAACCCACAGTTTATTAATCTAACTACGAGCTTGTTCACATGAAATCATTGGCCACTGTGACCAAAAGGAAACATGGATACGTCTACTGGCGGCAGAGTGACTGATTTTACAAAAGAAGATAAAACGATAATATTAGGAACATATGAAGAGCTTAAACACATAACACAGACTGAAAGCAATCCAACTACTGCAGACAAATCAGTCTTATCTGTTGTGTCTGTAACAGGAGAATCACTGTATCAGCCTGTGTCCATGCTTTAAGCACTTTGGTCAGTAAGACTGGAAAAGACCTACTATATTAATAATGTTTAGCCTATTTGAAGCCAGGAATGAAAGTCAGCTAATGCTAAATGCTGACTGTGTAAGGTAACAGAGTATTGATGCTCTGTCATTAGGACATGAGAGAGAATCTGATGGATTGTAATTGTTATTCCCTAACAAAGTAATATTTAGATTTGTGTAAGACGTTTTTCATTTTTTATTCTCTCAGCTGCAGCCCCGGTGCAGTTTAACAGCCTGAGGGTAAAGAATAAATAGAAAAACAAAATTCAAACGTAACTTAGTCTACATGCAAATTGGATATAAGGTCCTCAAATACAAATAGGTGCACTGTTGTAGGATCATATATTAATGCTCTTAGAACAATAAAAATGTAAAATTGTTTGCAGCCAACAGGGGAAAAAGAATAAATCAAGGAATAAAGTTTCACATAAGAATTTATATTTATTATTGATGCTCATCAGGGAAAGACAAAGACTCTCCTACTATCTGTGCATAGAGGGCCGAGGGATCTTCCAGGACTGGTGACACTATTTTCCAGAGAATTGATTGGTCAATAGGCAGTGAATTTCATACCTGTTGATCTCTAATCTTAAACACAACCTGCTCCGGAGCAGGTTAGGTCTGCAGTATAACTTCCCATGGGTTAACCCTGAAGTTACCTGGATAAGCTCAAAACATGCTTTGTAATACAGACCTCGGGGTTGACTCCCTCAGGGTGGCATCTTTTTACTGTCCACCTTGTGTATGTGTCAGACAGAAGACAGGCCAGAGCCGACCACATGATCTGCTGTTGTTGTTATCAACCTTTTTGTTTGAAAAAAAAAAAAGGGGTTTCTTTGGCTGAATATTGTAAATCTTTTATTTGTATACTTGCTCCTATACTTACACTATGAATACATCAGTCTTTTTTTTTTTAGTATCAAATGTAAGTGAAAGGCTCATATTGAAATCTTTTCACAGTGAACTCAGTGACAGCCCTGTGATGCTGTTTTTTTGTCCTTTGTCATCTTCCCTCATCTAGATTGAGAAGTGGTATTCACCGCTATTCAGTGAGTAGCTGTGGCTGCCGCTTTTCTAAGGCTTTATTAGGAACACTTAAAGAAGTGCTAAAACCCACATTAACTGTGCCATGACTTAATAACAGCAGACTTGTTTTTATAATGATTGTGAGTGTTACTTTCACTTGAGGTCTAGACATTTCTAGTTTGGCAAATCGCATCAGCATCGGAGCCGTGAGGCACTGAACACTCCCGGTAGAGCAGATTTCCTAACGCAGTCAAACATGTTGCACAGCTTCAGATTTATAGAACATCGTATTTGTTAATGTTTCCTGAGGATGCTGCTGTTGCCCCATTTACAAGCCACTACCTTTTACATGCAGTGTGTTGCATTTAGCTGCATTGTCATTAAATGTAGTAAAGAATGTAGTAAAGTACGCCCACAGTGTTGAACATCCAGCCCTGACTGCAGAGCACAGAATGTAAATACACAGCAACGTCAAATTTGATCAGCTGATACCAGCAACTTCATTATTAGAGGATGTTAAGGAATTTATCAGCTGTGCTAAAATGACATAACATTACATAAATACTGATAGGAGCACCATTTTTCATTCACCAGTACTTAAGTACTGACCAGACTGTAACTAGTACAAATTTAATACCAGCCCACAGTACCCATCCCTACTCAGTCTTCTGTGGCTGCTCACCAAAACACAATGTCACAAACCGGGTCACGCAACCATGACAACATCCAGACAGGTGTCTCAGGAAGGAGAGCCACACAGCAACTGAGCTCCAAGGGCTTTTATAGAGCACCTGCACACTGGGCCAGGTGTTGCCAGCGTTGGTTATCGTGGAAAAACCACGCATCCTCTCCGATCCGCTCGTTAAGGCTGACATCCTTAGCCATTTCCTGGTCCAAATGCTCCTTCGGTTCCCCAAATCAAAGAAACACTGAGGCACCGCTGAGAGTTAAAAAAAACTGTCCAATAAAATGATCCGTGTGGCTGTTCTCCCAAGTGTTACAATAAAGTTTAACATCCAGGCAACAAGTTCTGAGGTTTAATATCTAGCCAT
The DNA here is from genome assembly GCA_015106735.1 of Paratilapia polleni. Classification (NCBI taxonomy): domain Eukaryota; kingdom Metazoa; phylum Chordata; class Actinopteri; order Cichliformes; family Cichlidae; genus Paratilapia; species Paratilapia polleni. The sequence goes on along the minus strand of VUQI01063054.1, from coordinate 16,289 downwards.
AGTCAACCACAGATTTGTCTTTATTTCCCAAAGAAATGCTGAAAACTTTTGAACTGTTTATTCTTCTAAAGTTTTTCCCTCAGTTTGTTTTCTACCTGCTTTTTTCCCCTCATGAGCTGCTTGCTCAGTCTTAGTCACTTGCTACAGAGTGTGTGTGTGTGTGTGTGTGTGTGTGTGTGTGTGCGCACATCACATAGACTGAGCGAACTTTGCGTCAGAATCTAAATTAAGCCTCTGACATACATTTTTTACCACACACACACACACGTAGATTGACACACACACACACTCCCAGTATTGTAAAGTTGAGTGAGTGGCTGAGTGGCTGAACAGAAGCGTGAAGGGGTAGTGTATTGATAGATGAATAGTGAATGTAGATTTTCTGCCAGTAGAATGTCAATTTCATCATTTTCTCGCAGCTTACAGTCTTGCTGCTTCCAGACTTATGACAAATAGAGGGAGAAAGGCAGAAGGCGAAAGATAGAGGGGGAGAAGAAAAGAGTGAATGAGAGAGACAAAATTTGGTAGCTGGCAGTTGATGGATGGGCTGCAAACAGCTTGTCTTCCTCTGGACTCCATGATAACATAGCCTTCTCTTTCTTGCCGTCTGTTTCTCCTCGTCATCCATTTCACTGTTTCTTACCTTTTGTCTGTGTGTGTTTTCCTCCTTTATGTGTTTTTTTCCCTCCTTCATCTTGAGCCTCTTTATCCAGTATGCCTCCAAATCTCTGAGACTCCGCTGACTTGTGAAAGCCTGAATTTTCTTTTGCTTCTTTTAATGTGTCTTTGGTGAATGTGCCTTTTTGCTGCACCCTGAGTAAATACTTGAAATCTAAATTATGTCTCCCATTTTTTTCTACTCCCTATCTCTCTTTTTCTCCAACTTCTTATCATCTCATTCTCTCTGGCTGACGGACAGTTGGCAAGAAAAACCGCGGGTCACCAGGTAAAGAAGCCATTTACATTTGCATTATCTTCCCTGCTTATCTTATCTTCCCTGTCTCTGTCTAAACAGAGACAAATGTTGCCTTGACCCTTTGCTCTCTATAGAAGGTCAGAGCTAAGAGCTGCTCACTAAATGCTTCCCTGAAGGTCACACTGGCAGCAGTGATGAGAACAAAACCATAAGGGATGTTTCCCCATTTAAGTTTCACCGTTTTCTACTTCATGGCTAAAAAAAACAAAAAAAGCCTAAATTCTGCGATGGCATGCCCAACCAACAGGGAAAAAAAAACTCCAAACTCTTTGCAAGTGCCTTAGCTAACTACAGTAACTTGCGAACACATAGCTGTCATTAGCTTTCTAATAGCTAACTGGACAAGAGAAGCTAAAATAATCCTTTGACTTTGTGAAATGTAATGATTTTAGCCAGCTAAATGCATTCGGTTAGAGTTTCGTCCCTCAGTTGCATATTTAAGGTGTAGGCATGACATGTATGCCTACACCTGTTATGTACATATGTTATCTTTTGATATCAAAATATGACAAATCTCCATACTCTCCATACACACAGATCTCCATACTCAAACAGTCTGCCACCACCATGTCAGTGATTTAAAACGAGTTTTTCACAAAGGAGTTTATGTTTAAGTACATGGGATAATCTTTTTTTTTTCTTTTGCTGTGGTATCAGATCGAATATCGAGAATCGTGTAATTCTACTGGTATTGGTACCGACTACTAGATTTCTGGTATTGTGACATTTGTAAGGGCAAATGTTTTCCCCTCCACTGGAGAGGAGAAATTGGCCTTAATATCTTTACAACGGCTCATTCGTCTATCAAGAATATGCAGAATTGAACATAGTTTAATATCATAAAAAAGAAGTAAAGTATACAGTGCTTAACAAATTTATTAGATCACCACCCAATGTAAGGTTTATGCCACAGCTGCCCTAAATTAACAGTATTGGTAATTCTGTAATGGTTAATCCACCAATATGCACAAGCTCTTTAATCAAAATTATATTTTTAATACTAAAATATAATTTTACAAAAAATAGAAAAAATAGTAAAGCACATTATTATTTTTTTATTAAGATGCCAAATTACAGTTATTTACTTGCATTCCTGAACAGAAGAGTTAGTTGTAGTGGTTGAATGTTATGCTTGATTCTTCTCAGAGAAGTCCAGTGTGCCGGCTCAAATTTGGGTATAAAAATGTGAATTCAGCTTCAAATTCCTCACTCCTGTTCAACATGGTAAAACATCGAGAACTCACTGAAAAGGAAAGAGTCCGCATTAAAGCACTTTGTGATGCTGGATGGTCTTTCTCGTTTTTATGACAGGTGGTCTAATAAATTTGTTAAGCACTGGAAATAAAATAAAACCACACAGCCAAAACTAAACTTATGTTCTCTTAGGCTGTGTTAACAAAAATTAAACATTTGGCGCAGGGCTATAGAGTCTGTCCTTAACAAGGTGCCCGTTCTGCTTTTCAGTTAAATGCACTGCCACTTTTTTGTCACTGTTTTTTAACAAAGTCAACATATGGCTCGTTAGCCTTAATGTTTCCACAGCAGAACTGTGATGTGCGGTTTTTAAAACAATCTCCCTTTGGACTTATTCTTCCACACTTTGTGGCAAAAATTGTTCTGTTGTCCGGAGAAACACCTGCTAGCCTTCAGTAACACATTATCTTTCTCATCTATCCGCCCCACCCATATCTTCACTGTCAGTCAAAAATACATAGCATGACTGAAGACAAAGGACTACAACTTCGACTTAACTGTGTTTTTAAAAGTATTACTTGTGCCAGTCCACCACAGCTGCCTGGCATTACCAGCATGGTGCATATGCAACTTTGAATTATAGCAACACTGGACACAATCCTAAGGCTCTGCAATGGAGGTTTAGTGAGCTAACTCGTGTGGAGTGGATTTTTTTTTTTAATGTGAGTATAGTCTGTGCCGTTGATATTTGACGTCAAGGTTTCAGGTGTCTAGGACTTTGTCGCCTCCCACAACGAAATACCACATTCAGCACTGCAGGAAGGTGGTGGTGACGATAGTAACTTCCAGTTTAGGGAAAGCATTACAGGCGTTTGCGGGAGTGAAGGTGGGACCTTTGAAATGCTGTCTGAGGAAGCAGGTGACAGAGAGCAGAGCACTTTGGGTGTAAGTACACTGCCTAGGATATATGTTGGAGTGGAGGCAGACTCAAGTTGACTTCCTAATGTAATTCACAGGCTTTGCTTCATTTGGGCAACATTTTCTCTGTTACGTGCTAAGTCGTGTTAATGTTTCTTCATTGTCACATACTTGTGTAATTGCATTTGTGCATGTTGACATATTGTCTTTTTTGTCTTTGTAGTGTTGTAACCATGTGCAGGTGTGTGTGTTTTGAGCAGGAGTTTTGCTTATAAACTTCTGTCAAATATTAATCATTTTAAGGGGAGAAAAACATATTGTCTTCCTTTTTCCACAGTGTACCAAAAAAGTTTGCAGGCATGAGGCAGCTGCACACACGCTTATTTCACTATATCGATGATGAAATGTTACCTCATTATGTCATTTTGGGTTTTGTCAACCTGCTAAAAAAATAATACTAAAAATTAATCAAATTGTTATTGAGTACTCCCCAGAGCCTAACTCCTGCTCCTGCCTCACCATTACTGCTGCGTGTTTCCTGTTTCTTCGCCTACCTCCTCCACTTCTCTCCCATCTTTCCATCTCGTCCTTTCATCACTTGCACAGAGCGATGACAAAGATAGATAGAAGGTTTGGCAGCTGAAGGAAGAGATGAATATTTAAAATCGGGCA
>VUQI01063053.1:0-15436 GCA_015106735.1 Paratilapia polleni | reverse complement strand
TTTACTCAGGTTATCTTTGACTAATATTTAAATTTGTTTGATGATCTGAAACATTTAAGTGTGACAAACATGCAAAAAACTAAGAAATCAGGAAGGGGGCAAACACTTTTTCACACCACTGTATATATATATATCCATGTAAATGTTGACTCGTAAGTAAGAGGACACTGCAGTACAGAAAAAGTCAAGGTAATTTCAGAATATCTTTATTCATATCAGCCTTCAGAATCCACTGTCAGTCTAGCTGTACCTTCCAGATAATAGCATTGCCATTAACAGTAATTTAAAACAATGTTTTGAATTCTAAGGTGAACATGTTAAACATTAAACCCCCTCTTGTATAACATAAGATGGACGGTAGGATTCAACTGGTTACATTATACACATAACTAGTTTGCAAAAAAAATCCATATTCTAACCACAGTATTGTTACTCTGCACCTAACACAATTCATCACAGTGACTTTCAGTTGTGTGCTAGACATTAGCAGCCTGCGAGCCAGACCAGTCTGGGAGATCATATTTTATCCGCTCTGGATGAATCCTTCTCGGATGGCCACCCAGCCTTGTGCTGGTTGTTGGTCTATCTAATTGCTTCCAGAGGTATTTTGGTTACCACCTGTTGATAATGCCCCTTGGAAATCAAAACTGGTTTCAGAATAATTCACATTTGGGCATTTGTGATGGCAGGCTTAGGTCGTCAGTGCAGCCGTTTTGAGAGCTATAACTCTTAGGCTCTGCACTGAGCAAGAGAGCAGCTGCTGAGAGGGCAATACATCATTTAGAAAAAAACTGCGATTGTTTTTGTTTTCTGGCCAGACTGCAAAATGCCATTATCTAGATTACAAATCTGACCATAACATGATTCTACATCACCCAGAAACTTAAGCCTAAGCCTGCCTGTTTGTCATCTGGGAGATTGTGTACTCTGACAGAGAGAGAAAGAGAAATGGACATTAAGGAGAGGGACAAATGGGGGGGAAATAACTATGTTAATGGATGGCTGGCAGACACAAGGAGTGTGAGTGAGAAGGGGGTACAGGGCAGACTTGATGGAAAAGGAGAAAGAGATGAAAAAGAATCAAGCTAATAGATCTTCAGCACAAACAATATTTGCCGGGAGTGACAGATTGTCAGAAATAGCCTGCACATCATTAGGTCCACATATCATCCCACTCTTCTGTATTGAATTACAAAATGAATTAGTATTCAGTGGGCGTGCTCTTTCCCCCTCTTAAACCCATGGCACCATCAACATGTACACTGCAGCGACTTATTTGCATAATCAATTGTTTTTAATTTAAGAGTTTGGCATCCTTAAACTTTCAGCACCCGAAGAACTTTGCAGAGCTGCTGCAGTTAATCATGTTGACATTAAGGAAGGCTTGACTAATTAATTAAATTATACGCATTTCAAATGCAGCGAGGAAACTATGAGATGGCGTGAATACAGTGCTAGCTGTTAACCTTCTCTACCTGGCAGACGTAAATAAAATGAACTGAACTGAAGTAAATTTAATTAATCTTTTATTGAGTATGCAACTATATATTTTAAAATAATGGTTACTGTAATTTTTCAGTCAAACATGTCAAACATTCTCAGCCTACAGATTTTCCAGTGTGAGGATTTGCTGTTTTTCTTGGTCAAACATTAGATTCTGCAGAGCTTTAAAAGACACATTTTTGCTATTTTCTGTCAGGTTATAGATAAGAACAATAATTGATTAATCTGGAAAATAATTTGAACACTTTAATTCAGTTACAATAGTACAATATACGTAGATCGACAAGCTTTATTTAAATGAATGACTGACTTTACTGAATAAAAATGTGGGGTTTTACCCTCCCTTAAAGATGAAGTGAGTGAATTTTAATAAGTTTCTGCCCCATAGTTAAATGATATATGGACCATTTGATAAGCATAGTACTCTAAGCAAATACCAGATGATGTATCTATGGGTAAATCAATTAAAGACCAGGAATATCCCTCATACTGCAATACAGCCCATAAAGCTGTATACTGCAGTAGATTATAATAAATTGTTATTGCTTTGAGGTTGTTCAGACACCTTACAAAACTTTGTCAGTTCTGTATCTTCATGTAATCCCAAACGGACTCTATAATGGTGAGATAAGGGATCTGTGCTGTTCATACCATCTGTTGCAGGACTCCTTGTATTACTCAGCACTGAAGATGGCTCTTCATGGCTTTGGCTGCATGTTTTTTTTTTTTTTTTTATCATGCAGCAGAATAAATTTGGAATAATCAGATGCCTTCCAAATGATATTACATGATGAGTAAGAATTTAAACATTGAATGTGCTTAAGGCTTTTGCACAGTACTAGAGAAGATTTAGAAGAGCAATGTACTCTGAGTTGGGGAAAAAGAAAATGTCAGTGTTACCACAAAGTCTGTTTAATACCTGTTTAATGAGCTTTTAATTATAACACACTTTTCATCAGCTTTTTTCGGCATACTTTGGACATCTTGTTCAAAAAGATGAAGTTTACTGAAAGATCCATGTTGTACCTTAGCTTATGCTACAGTCACACCACAGAAAAGAGTGGTTCGACATGTAGCAAATTATTGCAACCATGTGCATTGAACTTGCAATCTTGCTGCCTTTGAAATAGTTGCTTCGAAGACCGGTACCAGGTCTGCAATCAGTCGCAGTCAGTAGCCATCTAAAAGCAACTTTGGTGCATCATGACAGCGATAAAACGGCAATAAGACGGAGTCAGTCAGTCAGTTGGCAATTATGTGCAATCTTTCTGTGACAACACAGTGATTAATTCATAAATCAGCAAAAATCACAAATCTGTTGCTGTCTGTTGCAAATCTGTTGCTGTCTACATACACAGAAATTCACATTAACTACTTACATTCAGAGTCCAGCCAGAACCCCAACGAGTTGAAGCAGAAATCCCTCCACGAATAGTGACGTAGTTGTTGCAGGATGCCGATTTAACTGCAAAATGAGATGGGCGCTCAGCAACCTTGTTCTTATATAGGAATATAATCAGAATACAAGCAGTGGACAGCCAGCTGAGTCAAGTCGCCTACTGCAAAGAGACACATCGCAGACAAGTTGCACTCATTGTCGTGGACTCAGACTGATACTGTCTGTGTTTATAAATTTGATTAGTTATTTGCAAACCTTTGCCCATCTGTCTGAGAGTGATTGTCCGAGTCAGACCATGATTGTTTGGAGACAGATTGCCTCCCACCAGGCAACCTGTGCAGTTGCCTTGTGATCAAAATTGAGTGTGCAAGACTCTCAACCTCTCGGTGGCCAGTTGGTCACTGCAGCTACTTCCAATTGGTTGCTGAATGCAAAAAAATTAAACCCAATCACCAGGCAACCACAGTTTTTTTTGTTTGTTTGTTTTTCTCTAGGTGCAAGGAGGTTGCCGTCCTGTTTTTACTCTAGTTTGTCTGAGCTATCTATAATATTTGCAGCACATTATAGATTATCTTACCACTTTAATATTAAATAGAATCATGAGCTTTACACCAATACCTGTTAACAATCAGTAACTCTAAATAGTGCTTTGTGAATAAAGAGCACCTCGTGTTATTTCTTGTTGGAGTCAATTGTACCTTCCTGATACCTGGATGACCAGTATCTACACCTATTACTCAGCAATGAGCACAGGTTTTCATGTCTCATTAACAGGGAAATGAGTTAATGTGAAGGGATAGCAGGCATGATGAACCCTCTTTGTCTTTGGATATGTGAACATTTGCCCGCTCATTTAATTAAATGGCCGGAGCTAGCTGGAGTCTAACTGGGCTGCTCATTAAACCCATAACATGGACACAGAAAGGCAAAATGGATCCTGATCACAATCGGGATTGAGGGAAATGATTTCCAGGCAATTGCTTCCTCAGCTTATTAATGTTCTCTGCATACAATTAGCTTGCTTTGTTTTGGGGGCATAAGTGTGTTTTGATTATTTTGTGAACATTTTTTTTTTAAAGAATATTTTAAGTTGAGTGCAGCCACCATTTACCGGCTGCTGCAACCTTGAATATGTGCAAAATATGAAACCTCTTTTGATAATTTTGGTATATAACTGTGTTTGTCTGTGTCCGTATGCAACTCCCCCTCAGTCCTCACGCTCTCCACCCCCACCCACCCCATTCTCACATGACATTGTATATGAAATGGTTGGTTCATCTTGTTAATATGCTACGTCTAATGATGCATAGGAAAAGCAATCAGTGAGGCAGCAGAGGAGATCTGCTCGAGGAGCAGCGTTAATAACTTAGGGAAGCAGGAGATTGCAGAGTCCCCGCTGGTTGAACACAACAAGTACACAAATTACACACAGGAAATTTGCAATATGCTGCATTCAGCACACTTTTGCCTATACATTTAATTTTTCATGTATGACTTGCTGGTTTAGTTAGGATTGACTCCTTGGTGTAACGAATATTTTTAATGTCTGTGATACGCACATATAAGCCATCTGTCACGCACGTGTGTGCATCTGTGAGATCAACAAAAGCTCAGTAGGCTGTGACCTGGCTGTGCTTGGTGTAGAGAGGCTTTAAATAATTTACCCGCTGCCTGTTCGAGCTGAACTCACTTTCACACCTCGCCAGCACCAACATCTCGATCTCTGCGTCTCACCCTTCATTCGTGCCTAATGACAAGTGGTGGCTGATAATGTAAACATGGATAGATGTGTTTATACTGAGGCTCTGCTTTTCACTGTGGGTCATTTTAAATGTAATTGACACAAGTGCAATATCTACTGATGATAATGTGTTTATGATATAAATGCAAAACATTACATAATTTATTGTAGCCCCTACCGATGGTGCATTGCCCGGTCAGCGCAAATCCTGCAGAGGGAAAACCCATGTGCATAATTCATGTGGACACTTGAAGCTTCAGATGGCAAAGATGCTTTGCTGGTTAAAACACTGATTAACAGCCCATATTATACTGTCTCTCTCATAAGCTTAATACCCAGCTACAAGTGAATTATCTAAAATTACGCACGCTTAATTTTAGGAACCTCTAGGATTGTCAGAGTCAGCTGAGACTGTGGATTTTTGGTTAGTTTTTAAGTTGGCTTTGTTAAAGTCTTCAGTCTCGTTCCTAATTGTTGATGAGTCTAAACAATTCTCTGATGTGTTATGATTAGTCAGTCTGTATTCTTTCATTTCTGTGGTTTTGAACTTAAGTTTGATTAGCTCTCCAGCATCATTCAGAGGCTTTTTATAAATGCTCTTTTTTTCTCAGGCTTGTTTGCTTGAATTCACCCTTAACATAACTACTATTTATACCAATTTATTGTAATTATCCTCAACCTCATAATATCTTAATTAACAAAGTACAGTTCTGCTTCACCGGAGGTTGTGGATGTGCACGACATGCTCTCCTCAGTTTCAACTGATGTGGGCAAACAAGGCATGACAGGTCCTCCCAAATTGAAATGTCAGCCATCACGTTAATTCCACAGAATCTGTGTAAGAGAGCGAGGGTAATGGGGAGGGGGCAGAAACATGGAGCAGCAGACTGTTTTCTCCAAACCCATGACCCCGTCTGCACTGTTCCGCAACCCCTGTTGTTTTAATACCCTACTCCCCCCTTTAATTTTTCATTTGCCACAGCTTTTCCATTCATTCTGCATCTCCTCCTCTGCCGTTTTCACGTCCTACCTCTCAACCGGGCGCTCATATCCTGTCACTCTCTCTCCCCCTCCCCTCGTCCTGACTCTCTCTCTCTCTCTCTCTCGTTTTCAGCGAGATGAAGCAGGAGCTGGCGGAGGAAGGCAGCAGATGCTCCATCCTCTCCAAGCAGCACCGCTTCAACGAACACTGCTGCATCCGCTGCTGCGCGCCCTTCACCTTCCTGCTCAACCCCAAGCGCCAGTGCCTGGACTGCCAGTACAACGTCTGCAAGACCTGCTGCACCTACAGCAAGAGGGACAAAGCCTGGCTCTGCTCAGCATGCCAGAAGGGCAGGTTAGTATTTCCACACGCACACATTCACATACACACCCTCGGCAGAGGCGGGAGAGATTAGGTTAATGGCAGTGGAATGAATGAGGGTGAGAGATATGAGAGGAGCTGGGAACTGGTTGATTGGAGGATGCTGAAGTAAGAGGGGAAAAATAAATCTGGAGTAAATTTATAAAAAAAGAAAAGAAGATTGAGAGAGGAAGAGGGCTGAAGGAATGCTGGCTCTGAAGCAGATAGATATAGGGGAAAAATGAATGAATGAGAGGGAAAGACGGACTTTGATGTTGAAAGTGCCTCAAGGATGGGTGTTTTTGAGTCTTTATAGGATTTTTGTTGTGCCGCTTTTTAAAACATCAAACTCTATACTCATTTCTTATTGAAAGAAACTGTTTTCATTTGCATTTCCCTGCATTTTTAACATGGCAATGAAGGGGAAGATACAGAGCATTTAATGAAAAGGTGGGCTGAGGAGTGGAGAAAAGTGTAAAAAAAAAAAAAAAAAAAGATAAGATGGGTGATATACATTTATGGGAATATAGATCCAGCAAGGAAGGGATGCTGAAAATTGGTATGTGTCTATTAACCCCCCAAATTTCAGATTTTTGTCAAAAAAAAACCAAACAAAAGCAATATTTAAACAAAGCATTTCTTTCCGCATGTCCCCCAAACTACAAATCAGGGTTCTAAAGGAAACAGTGTACATTTATGATTTATAGAACAAGAGAAAACCATCAGAGAAGCACATGAGGCAGGGGAATGCGCTGCAGCCGTTTGTATTTGCAAATGAATGCTGTGTGTGCATATGTATGTGTCTGTTTTAGGCTGTTTATATATGGATTTCTATCCAAAAGCCTTAGGAGTTACCCTTGTGTCCTGACTTGCCATTAGATGAATATTAAACTCTCTATGTCTGAGCAGGGTGTTGAAAATACTATACGCCGGAGTGCGTGAGTCCATTTGTGGTAGATTCAGTGGGGCTTGGAATATAAGATATGTGAACATATGTGACTTGAATACAAATAGCTTGATTGTACGATAAAGGATCTACATGTGCACTGCTGTTTTTTAGACTCCAATTGTCATGCTTTTTTTCTACCTGAGCTTCTTTTGTATTGGGTGATAGATTCCATAAAAAAACATGAATCTTCAAACGTGTCGTTTTGCTTGGTTGCAATGTTTAACAATATTACTGCAAAAAGGCACAAATGCAAGTGTGTATGGTGTAGCATTTTGCATTTTCTGAGTACTTGTGTGTGTGGACAGGATTGCAGAGCGCAACAAAGCCATCCAAAAAATACGCTGCCCCTGGACTTTGCCTTATTTCAGCCCCTCAGTCGCCCAGCACTGTCTCTTTCTGTCTTTCATTGATTTTTGCTGCATGGTGTATTGAGTTAGACCCGCTGCCCTCGGTCCTGGTGTGTGATACAGGAGGTATACAGAGGGGTGGGAGCAGGAGAGGCAGCGAAGAGGAGAAGAAGGGAAAGGGATGATGGCAGTCAAAAGAGGTGACAAGGTTTGCATCGATCATCTCTCCCCCTCACGCTCTTCTTCTTTCTGTCTGTCTTCCTCTTAGTATGTGTGTGTGTGTGTGTGTGAATGTGTGTGTGTGTGTGTCTCTGCTGGGGGCTCTGTAATGTTCTCATTACAGCTTTAGACTGAGTCACAGATGGGCCTGATGTCACAACATTGCCGTCTACCAGCTACATATAAATACAGCACTTTTCATTAGCGCATTAAACAAGCTTAAATCTGGTTTTAGCATGAATTACGCTCTCTGGGTGGAGTCATGTCATTTGGAACAGCTTTCACAGGCAAGATGGGGCCCAAACATCATTTTGGAAATGGCTAATAGTTACTATTGAAGTGAATGATTGCAAAGAAAATGCACTGATTTGATCCAAAGTACCTCCTCATTAGCAGTGTTTTTATTAGAGAAAACCTAGGATGATGTACAGCATCAGTGAAATTCACGAGTTGCAAAAAGTTAATGGGCTTTGTCTCTCTTTGAACCATTTCTGCTGAATCTAAATGCAAAATCTGCTTGCAAAGGAAGCAAACTGCCAAATGGTCTCACTCACATTCACCGGCTGTCCATCAACATTCACAGTGGCATGGCCATGCTGCCCACAAGTGTGATCCAACTACGGAAAGCAGATTTGTAATCATTGCGTACATGGATGCACTCGGAGGCTAAATTCACCCACTCACACATGGATGCGCATTACAATGTATGCATGTATAGCCAGGCAGACATGCTTTCATGCAAACAGACGTGAGCATGTGCATCGGTTATCTGTTTGATAATTAAGTGTGAGCAACCCTGGTTGACATGGATATTGTTATTGATTGCATAAATGTTTCAGTTATAATAGGGCAACCACAGAAATGCTTGCGTGTCGATGGCAGATGGTATCTGTGGAGAAGACTCAGTGATTCTTCAGCTTTGTAATAACACCTTTCTAGCCTTGTGAAACACGCACACACATATATACACATGTATATACACGCACCATACACATCTGTCTCCTCCTGAACGGGTGGGACAGGCATGACCATTTGCAGTCTGGCTGAATTAACAGCATCCTCAGCCCATGGTCTTCACACACAAACACTCACACACAGCATAATCACACTTGCCACACACCAATGGTTTTATCATAGAAGTCAAAACACTGTAGTGGCTCCTCACCCAAAGCACTGGGGAGAATGTTAAAGGGGCAGGGAAAGAGATGAAGAGAGAAAAACAAGGTAAGGTCAAGAGAGTGGAAGAAGAGGGGAGGGCAGAAGGATGAAAAAGGAATGACAGAAGAGGAAATGACCTGTCCCAGTTATTCAAGAGTGGAAATGCTAGTAAATTCTGCTTTTGTTCTGCCTCACAAATTGCATTGTTTTTTTCTCTTTGTCTCTGCCTTTGCACAGTACTTCTCTGCTTCCCCAAGCCTTCTCCTTCCTTCAGTTTTGTATTCTTTTTTGATCCATCTTTTCCACATTTACATTAGAGCTACTGCACCTCTCTGCATTTAAACTATAGAAACGCAGTGCTCGGTGCATCTCTATATAGAGTTGTCATAGAATGATGATCTATACATATACACCGAGGGTTTGTGTGCACAGAAATGGCAATCTTAAGAGACAAATTGTTCGTACCACTTTCATAATCTCATCCTAAAGCATGACTGTGAGGAGATTATGGTATCTGCTGCGATGTACAGTACATATACACAAACACACATGCAAATAGGAGAGGCTTACACACAAGCACACGCACATGGAATTCATACAGAAGCAGAAAACCATACTGAAAATTCCATTTAATTGCTTTTTTTGGCCATTATTTTTTATGTTTTAATCAGGTCATGCATTGAAGCACATCATTTCACTGTAGAGTGTATGGATTAGCAGGAACATATGCAAACAGTCTGTGGATGCAAATGCAAATACAGATCCTCACACATACCTCCCGGTCCACTTAAACACACGTTTCCACATGCGCTGCTGCAGGTACAATGCGACATTAACTGTGTGTCGTATTTTAAATGTGAACCTTTGCAAGTTCTGACACTGTCACAGTCACAGAGTCCACATTTAATTTGGGACATAAGCTAACCAGCATGTACTCGCTATTGGTAACATGCAACCTCACACATACACTCACATTTGCACATATATGTCACATCCATTTGCTGCTACAAATAGCACCCCCTATTCAGTCTTAGTAGCTGTTTGTCAATACAGGAGGTCCTTCTGTTTGTTTTCATCTCTAAGGAGAAGCATATTGATGGTTCACACCACATATGAGTGATTCAGACTTGTGATTGACAGAGGTTGTCAGTCTCATAGCAGTAGGTTCATTTAAAAGGAGATAAAGGGGTGCTGGTCAGATGATTCACCCACAGGAGTGTGCCACTGCTACCTCTGGTCTTATCATGTGAATACTCTCTTGTTCATGGTGTAAAAACCCATGCATAGAAATATAACAGTTTGCAACAGCAGCATGTTAATCTTTTACAGTGTTACATCCTTTTAATATTGCAACATTTGGCATTTTCATAAGGTTGTTTCTGCCATTTTTTTCCAACTTTCCGTTCATCCATTGAGTATTGTAGATTGTTTATTGATTGCAAAAGTCTCCTTGTGCCTACATGCTGCTGTGTTGTTCCTGAAATGATTTAAAGTTGAAATCGTTTCAGCTTTTAAGGCCAATCAATCTTGTAACTCTCTAATTGATTTTCTTAAACAGCCCCTTTATACAGTAGCTCATTAATGCTACAGTCACACTGAGGGAAAACAGTGGTTGGGGACTGTGGCACGACCACAATTGTGTGCAATGAACTTGCGATCTCGTCGCCATTGAAATGGTTGCTTCAAAGACAGGGGCCAGGTCTGCAATCACTCAGTCAGTTGCCGTCTTCAAAGCAATTTTAGTGTGTCAAAATGGCGATAAAATGGCAATAAAACAGAGTCAGTCTGCTATCAATCTGCTGTCAATTTGTGATTGAATGGGATCAAGTTGGTAATTACGTGCAATCTGTTTGTGATAATACAGCAATTAACTGTGATAAACTGGCGAAAATCGCAAATCTGTTCCCGTCTACAGACACAGAAATTCACATTAACTACTTACATTCAGAGTCCAGCCAGAACCTCATAGATTTGAAACAGAAATTCCTCCACAAATAGTGACATAGTTGCTACAGGACAGCAATTTAACTGCAAAATGAGATGGGTGCTCAGCAACCTTCCTTTTATATAGGAACATAACCAGAATACAACCAGTTGGCAACCAGTTGAGTCGAGTCTCCTACTACAAAGAGACACATCGCAGATGAGTTGCGCTCATTGGCATAGACTGACTCAGATTGATTGCAATGTGTTGGCAATATGTCTGTGTCGATAAATTAGTTGTCAGTTATTTGCAAACTTTCGCCAATCTGAGAGTGATTGCAGTCATTCTGAGTCAGACCATGATTGTTTGGACACAGGTTGCCTCCCACCAGGCATCTTCAGCCTGTGGGAGACCAGTTAGTCGCCGCAACTACCTGCAGTCAGTCGCTGAATATGAAAAAATTAATTGGAGTCACCAGGCAACCACAGATTTTTCCTAGTCACAAGGAAGGTTGCTGTCCTGTTTTTACTCTAGTGTGACTGAGCCATAAAACAGGTTGTTTTGTACAACTGTGTATTCTTTTTTCTTTTTTACAGCTTCATTAGAGTGCATAAATTCAAATATGCAGCTTTTCTATTTGACTGCATTCTTTCTATGACCTTTCACCTGCCTGTCTGCTTCAGTCCCATTAACCTTGCTCCATATTAACACCTCCATACAAATACAAAATTTAGGCATGTGATTTTCTTTTTTTTCAGTGTTCACATTTTTGCACATGAATATTTATTTTAACATCTCCAAATGATCGCAAAACAATAGCAATGTATTTATAAAGGCACCCGTGCTGTAAATTCAGTGAACTCTCAAGCTGCTGCCAGACGAGCACCTGCGGCTAGCAGAGGAAGCAAGTCATAGAGTGATCTTTTTCTGTCCTCCTTGCGGGGGTATTTTTATCAGTGTGGGTGAGCAAGACTATAGTCTTAGACAGGGAGGGTGTGCCCTACAGCACCAGGCTGCATAGGAAATGTGTGTCTCAATTTTAATAAGACATTTGCATGTCTGTGTTGCTTTGTGTCTTGCTGCTTGTTTACTCCATGTTTTTGCCAGGTTTCTAGCAGCTGAGGTTACAGTGCATTGCAGGACATATTCCTTACTGTTTTTCCAATAAATAGCCTAAATAGAAAGTTGCAAGCCTCAGTGGGTGGACAATGGAAGTCCCCCGTTTCATTCATCACAATGCAGCACTATCAGCTTGTAGCCTGGAACTTTTAAAGCGCACAAACAGTATTATTTGGAATGCAAATGAATGCGTGTGTAACCATTTTTTTCTGCTGCAGGGACAACTACTTGCATGTAAACTTGCTCAGGTTCATTAAAATCAGCAGCCAAAATTTACTAAACTGGATCTCTGAACATTCCCATATTGTACTTACAAGAAGCTTTTCATCAGAAACAAATAGTGCAGCTGAACCAACTTACAAACCCTGCATCTCTCTGAGCTGCAGGCACAGGAAGGAGAACCACTAATCACCCTCTCTCCTTCCTTCTCCTCCTCTTTTCTCCCTCCTTCGCAGCCTTGTCTCGTGTCCAACCCAGCTGACACAGTAGCCACCAGTCGATCATAACTCTTGCCTGTAATTTGCACTTGATAGAGTCAGGTGCGACAGCAGGCAAGCGCGTACACACACACACACAGAGCACCGTGCAGATTAAGTGTACATCCACACTAATATATTTTAGTTTTAGCATGCACACTGCCCTGAAACTGGGACTTTTAGAATCTCTGCTGACCCAGTTTTAGTTTGAAAAACTGGGATTGTGTTTGAATCTGGATGTGCAGAAACCTTTAGAAACAATGACTCAGACACTCATGTTCACTTCCTGACTGGGTCATATCAGTCACACATATGAAACCAAGCAATATTAAAACTAGGCTCTCATGCTTTTGTTGTTTCATCCTTCTTGTGTGGATACACCTTCCCCATTGTTGTGGCTTAGTCTGCCTATGGATAATACTCCCATTACTACTCTTATGTGACC
Organism: Paratilapia polleni; assembly: GCA_015106735.1. Classification (NCBI taxonomy): domain Eukaryota; kingdom Metazoa; phylum Chordata; class Actinopteri; order Cichliformes; family Cichlidae; genus Paratilapia; species Paratilapia polleni. Next base: position 2,814 of record VUQI01063053.1, on the reverse strand, counting down.
CTATTTGCTTTGCAACACCTCCCAACTCTCTGTTTTTCCGCTGCCATGGCCAACATGCACTTTCAGTAATGCTTCAATCTCATGAGTCCAGGCACAGGCACATCAGGCACATCATACCCAGTGTACCTAAATGGTCACAGCTGTATTTACAGTTATGGTCGGTGGAGATTATTTCTGAAACTGTGCTTAAAAAGACTAATTTAAATGATCATAGTTTTCATTTTAAAGCAAGATTTAAAAAGAAAATGGTTTAGCTTAGATGTAGCCTTAGGTTCAAAGAAACTCTTGGTCTTTCTCATTTCAGTTCCACTTAAGTTTTATTCAGGTATATTTCTCTCATTAATTGAAGTACAGCCGAAGCCAGAAGCCTCACTTGAATTTTACTAATGCAATTTGTGTGTGTTTCCTTCAAACTAATTACTGCAGAGTTTGGTAAGCCTTGAAGCAGTCTCTGGGTCTCTGTCCAATACCTATATTTGTCTGTGTGTGTTTTGTGTATGCCTGTATTGTAAGTATTGCTCCCCATTGTGTGCCTCCTTGTATAGCATGAAAGCATTTTTTCTCTGTAGGGGATGAGGTCATGTTGAAAGTGATAAATCACTGTTATCCAGGTAAACATGTGAGTACACACATACACAAAAAGAACCTTGGATTTTCCCTCTTGTGGGTGTGCTAATTCCTGTCAGTTGTGCTATTACCGCTGTGTTATTTTGCAGCTATTGCTCTGAGTTATTAATGTCTCTCTGATGTCACTAGTCAGCTCCAGATCCTAGGCCTCCTCCGTGTGTGTGAATGTATGTGTATGTGTGTGTGTGTAGGTGGGTGAGACTGAATCAGTTACACCTCTGATCTGAACACCACTCCAGGTCCAGTTGTGAAGCCAGCTACACTGAAGCAGCACAATCTGCAGCGCGTGTGATCTGATGTGTACCTGCAGGTAAAACCGTGTCATTTCTCGACCGGGGAAACTGGCTGCCATGTTAGAGCACTCAACATGAATGCAGTGATTTGTAGCTCACAGGGTTCATGCATCAAGCCTGCAGCACAGAGGTGATTGGAAATCTCATGATTCCTAAAGCGGTTTATGCAGTAAGTTGGCTAGTGGATCAGAGCTCAAGCTCTTGTTTTTATCGTGGGTTAGTGGAACTGGAGACAGAAACTGTTGCCAAAGTTGGGCAAGACCAAAAAAAACAGGAAAACTGTTGAACTCTGCGACTTGTAACACCCAGTAATGCTGCGCTATAGTATAGTCTGTCTTTTGTGTGTTGCCTTGGAAGGATCAGTGTTTTGCTTAATTTATTTGAATTAACTTGAACTCTGATTTAGAGGTTTTTTTGTTTCTTTGTTTTTTGTTTTCCCCTGATAGCAACCGCTGCGTACATTAGTTTTGTGAATTTTTGGTTCTGACTGACAGTGTCTGTGAGGGGACATCAAAAGTACAGTACTGTCCAAAAGTCTTGAGCCATCAGTATTTTGTTTATGGTTTGCTAGGAAAATAGGAAATAAGCGCAGCAATTTATTGAAACGTGCAAACATACATGGACATACAGTAGTAAGGCAAAAACTGAATTTGTACAATCCTAATGAGCTTGAAAGTCAATATTTGGCATAACCACCTTTATTCTTTAACATAGCCTGAACTTTCTTAGTCCAGCTTTCTTGTAATTTCTTTAGGTATTTCTCAGGAATAGTTCTCCAGGCTTCTTGAAGGACATTCAAAGCTCTTCTTTGGATGTTGGCTGCCTTTTTTTCTGTTCTCTGTCAAGATGATCCCACACTGCTTCAATAGTTTTGAGGTCCGGGCTCTGGGGAGGCCAGTCCAAGACTGATAGTGTTTCACTGTGTGTTTTTCTATCCAGGTATGCTTTTACTTGGCAGTGTGTTTGGGATCATTGTCATGCTGAAAAATGAAGCCGCTGCCAATCAGATGCTTTCCAGATGGTATTGCATGTTGGATCAAAATTTGACTGTACTTCTCTGTGTTCATATTTCCATCAGTTTTGACAAGATCTCAAACATCACTGGCTGAAATGCAGCCCCAAACCATGACAGAGCTTCCACTGTGTTTTACAAATGGCTGTAGACACTCACTGTTGTACCTCTCTCCTGACCTCCTCCATACATATTGATGACAATTTGAACCAAACATTTCAAATTTGGATTCATCACTCCATAAGACCTGTTGCCACTGATTTTCAGTCCAGTTCTTGTGTGTTTTGGCATACCTCAGCCTTTTCTCCCCGTTTCCCTTAAGAATAGCTTCTTGACAGCCACCCTTCCACTGAGACCATTTCTGATGAGGCTTCAGTGAAAAGTAGAAGGATCAACTGAAGGGTCCTGTATCAGGTCTTTGCTGGATTTTTTCCTATTTCTTTAGGACATGACTTTCAGATACTGTTCATTTGCTGTAGATAGTTTTTTAGGCCTGACACTTCTTCTTTTGTCCTACACTTGTCCAGTTTCCTCCACTTTTTTTTAAGGACACACTGCACACCATGCTGACATATGCCACATTTTCAGCTAATAGCTCTTTGGGAATCACCTTGTTGGAGCAAGAATACTATTTTATGCCTGTCAAACTGTGTTATCTTTGTCATTTTTCATAGATTCAAACTAAAGAAATGGGAACAAATGATGTGTTTTTGTGACAGGCTGCTAATAACAAAGTGCCTAAAGATAAAATTTAAAATTGGTTCTTTGCTAAGTTGTCTGTTATGTGTAGACACAACACTGGTTCATCCCTTGAGTTAGGTGCCTTTTTTATGCTTGAATGATTCATAGGTCAGTGTTAAGTGGCTTAACAAACAAATAAAA
>VUQI01063052.1:15445-27894 GCA_015106735.1 Paratilapia polleni | reverse complement strand
CAGCGGCGTGCTTTACACCACTGCATCTGACGCTTTGCATTGCGCTTGGTGATGTAAGGCTTAGATGCAGCTGCTCGGCCATGGAAACCCATTCCATGAAGCTCTCTACGCACTGTTCTTGAGCTAATCTGAAGGCCACATGAAGTTTGGAGGTCTGTAGCTATTGAATCTGCAGAAAGTTGGCCACCTCTGCGGCTATGCACCTCAGCATCCGCTGACCCCGCTCTGTGATTTTACGTGGCCTACCACTTTGTGGCTGGGTCGTTCCCAATCGCTTCCACTTTATTATAATACCGCTAACAGTTGACCATGGAATATTTAGTAGCGAGGAAATTTCACGACTGGACTTATTGCACAGGTGACATCCTATCACGGTACCACGCTGGAATTCACCCTGGAAAGCAGTCTGCATGCCTAGGTGCTTGATTTTATACACCTGTGGCCATGGAAGTGAAGGGAACACCTGAATTCAATGATTTGGATGGATGAGTGAATACTTTTGGCAATATAGTGTAATTTAAGATAGGATAAGATGGGAAAAGCGATACTGGAATATGTTTAAATTAAAAAGGTTAAAGCCTACACCTTTCTGTTTAGTATTTAGTTTTCTTTTCATACATTTTTTAACATTCAGGTACGAAAATATTGATAAATCATTGATTTGTACATGAAATGTTCATACACATGATTTACACACAGATTTACACATGCACTGTTAGTAAATGAGGCCCATTGTGCATTTGATTAGCAGGACCTAGCTCCCACTTACCCTCTATGAAAGCAGTAAGAATTGTACTTAGTTTTTCAAAGGACTTCAAAGATGCAACAAAATGCAAAAAATAAGGCATCTGTTCCTGTGCCACCTCATTGTAAGTAATGGTCAGCCTGGGAAACCTGATAAAATATGTCTGGCTCCAACACTGGTTAACCCCTGGCAGTCAACCAAAACAACTTAACAAGTTTGGAGAGTTTTGCAACCATCTAGTGACCTAGCAGCCATTTTTCATCCTAGTTTACCGTATTGCATCTTTTCATTTCAGTGATGTATTTGTATAGCATATTAGTATGTTGCTTATCTTAACTGGCAATTTTAAAAATTAAATCTGTTCTGTTTCCTCAGAGTCTTTGAAAATTGCAGCAAGTATGTGAACCTAAACCTTCAAAAGAAGAACTGTAAGTTTGACTCGTGCTGGAACCCAAATGCTTCTTGCGCTATTCTGGAGCAAGCTGCTGAGGAGTGTAAAAATGCTGGTTTGTGTATTGATTGGAGAAGACTAACCAATGGAACCTGTGGTATGTGGTATTTTCTTGCCTATGACTACTACAGCAAAGCTAGTAAACCAGTAATTAATTACCCTTACCTAATTTCCACACTTTTCTGCAGTGTTTTATTTAAAGTGATCATTTCATCCTTAAACTAATAAAACTAATACTTGTGTCAATAACTTCAGTGTCCATGCTTATGTTTCAGATGTGCCATGTCCAGATGGATTGGTTTATAGAGAATGTTATGACAAGCAGGATGACTTCTGCAATGGAGGGTTTGGAGCCTTTTACCAAATAATATTTGTACTTATTTTCACATCCTACTAAATCCTATTTAGATTTGTTGTCACAATTTTCAAAATTTGTGTTTTTCCTTTGGTTTGGCTGTTCAGAGTGCGTTATCCTGGGGCCTCACTTAAAAAGAACACTGCAGGTTGCTTCTGTCCCAGCAACCTGCTTAGAGCAGGAAATCATTCCAACATCTGTGTGTCTGACTGCTCCTGTGAGTAACGTGGTCTCCAAGAGGGACAATGACACCTAGAGCTTTATTTAAATGCAGAGAAATTAGTGAGTTTTTTCTTTTTCCCCCAGTTTGCAAAGGTCCAAGAGGAGAGCCTAAACTAGTGAGCATTTTTCTCTCATCTATCTGAAAAGCATAGTGTCTCTGATTCCATATTGGACTGTAGATTGGGCTGTAAAAAGCTGCCTGTGCTCTTCCTTTAGCCTGGGGAGGTGTGGCATTCCAATTGTTACCTCTGTACATGCAACAACCAGACTTATACTGAGAAGTGTTTCCCAAAACCCCCTGAACCAGCTCCTGTCTGTGGCCCCACTGCTGTTTTGATAAACAGCACTTGCTGTGGAGATCAGACTTGTGGTAAGAACTGGCACTTCTTAATTTCTTTTTTTAATTAATTTTTTAAATTATATCTTTTTCATTTACTCCAGTGTATGCGAGATCTATTTTAATGGCTAGTGGATGGTATGAATAATGTTCTGTACTGTATATGTCAAAAGCTTGTAGTCTGGATGGAAGAATTGTATATGAATCTATGAGAGTTTCGACTGTGGTTGTGCGTTGTCAGGAAAATTGCTGTTGATTTAGTTGTTATCAGACTTAATATTTGCGGTGTTTTGCAGTTGAGAAGACATGTAGCTATAAAGAACAGACATACAAGGTAGGTTGCGTCTAATCTCAATTTGTGCTTTTGACCAAAAAAAACAGTATTCCTTTTCCCTTGGAGATCTATTTGAATTTGAAAATGATAAAGAAATGATAGCTGTCATGTGTTTTCCATGTTTGTGTGTAGGCAGGGGACAAATGGACAGATCCTGCCCATCCCTGCACATCATTTCGCTGCAGCAAAGAGGGCATTCAGACTGACACTAAAGTCTGTCCCAAAGAAAGCTGCCCTGAGGTACTGAAAACCCACACAGCGATCCATAAACTAGAAACCGTAGTGTCTTAGAATACTCATTTAAAAATAATAAACTTATTTGTTATTGTGTTTACCTCTACCGCTAAAATTCTCCTAAAATGAAAAATTATCAAAGTTTTTCATAAAGCTATAGTGAAATTGCTAAAAAAAAAAAATTATTTAAACATTCAGCCATTTTATCTTAAAAAAGAGGGTGACAAAAAAAAAATTTTTCAAACAACATTAAAATAAAGACTAGAGTATTGACAAATTTAAGTCCAACAATAAGGACAATTTCAAAATTTAAAAGTAAATTTTAATATGATTACAAATGCTAAAGAAATGCTACCAAGCCAAAATTAAATATTTGATGAATTACAGCAGAACAGCTTACTGTGAACTCTTGGTTTTCATTTTCCAGGAGGACAGAATTTGGGATGACCAACACTGCTGCTTTACATGTAAGTTAAGTCAGAAAGAAAAGAAAGACAGTAGTTATTTATAACTGTGAACTTTGTCTATCAGACTAGATTCACCTTTTTTTTCAGGTTAAATAACTTTGAAATTCTAATACTTTAACCACTGAAAGTTAAATAATCTGTAGCTCTGCTGCATTCAAAATGTATTGCCATTTCTTGTTAAATTTTGTTTTGTTCAAAATTATTATGCTGCATCCTCTGTTATACCTCTGCCACCTCCAGGTAGAAACAGCTGTGCTCCCAGGGTGTCCAGCATCAGCCTCACCATAGAAAAGTGCTCCACTATCATACAGATGCCTTTGTGTCAGGGAAAGTGTGCGTCTCAGCCGAGGTGAGAGGAAATCTACGCTTAGTCACAACAGCTATGACATAGCCAGTGAACGGTTTCAAATGTCTGCTGTTAGTGTCCATTATGAAAACTCAAAAACAGCACTGCAGATCTGCCTCACTCCCAAGTCGTCACATAGACGCTTGGTCAGGACCCCTTGGCCCATACCTCACCAAAAAGCCACTGAAAATAAAACTAAAGAGTGAGTGAAAATGAAGCTTGAGTCAAAAAAAAAAAAACACAGTTGTGCCAAACCAGAGTCAAACCTTGGTCTCCACACCAACCTGCTTATCTCCTCATACAGATTTTGATGCTCTTTTAAACAAGAAATACTTCTGTATGTCCCCATACCATTTGCTCACCATGTTTAAAATTGCCACTAATGTGTGTGATGGCACTGACACCAAAGGAGGCCTTGTGCATATCTCAGAGACTCCAGCAGCTAAATAGCAGCATGTGACTCCCTGGAAATGAAAATGGGATGTTTATTTACTTCATCAATTGTGGATGAATTTTAGATATTTTCCTTATTTTGTATGTTTAAGGATAAGTTTTTTAAAAAAAACCCAACATAATTACCTCCTTTTGTCTTTCTTAATCCCTCCGCCTTGTCAATTCGTCTTCCTTCCCATCTTCACCACAGGGTGGTGTTACAGGGTGACTTGCTGTTGCAGCAGGAGACCAAATGCTGCATGGACCAGAGCTCAGAGAGGAGATCAATGACCCTGCACTGCTCTGACCTGACTACCAGACAATACACCTACAAGCACATCACCAGCTGTGTGTGTAAACCTTGCAGCATGAGCTGAAATGTAAAGAAAGCACAGCCACGATTAATTATGCAGTCATTTGACTAATTCAAGTTCCTAATTCAGATAAAATGCAGGTGTAATGGATGTTTTTCATCTTTACTCAAAGAAAGTACTCAATCTGTTGTCTGTCAAATAAAGTGACTCATTTATTAATCACCAAATGACTCAGGATGTATTTTCTTTGGTTTTATGTTTGTGTTTGTGCTTCAAATATAGAACCTTTCCTGCAAATTACCAAAAAAAAAAAAAAAAAATGTTTTTCAATAGTGGTGTCTAGCCATGCAGGTAATTTTTAATAGATTTTTTTGAGACTGTGCCTGTCTGAGTACTTTGAAACTCACTTGTCATGCTAATGGTATATATATATATATATAAAAGGCTTTTAAAAAACTCAAGAGCATTTGTAGAAATGTTATGTGTTTCTCTAAGTAGCCCAAAAACATTAACATGCATTAATATTTCCTACAAACAAAACTGTCCCTGGTTAACTGTCCCCTTCACTGCCTGTTTAGCTCCCTCTGGATATCCTGCTGCAGACGAACACGGCAGCGGACCATATGGCTGCACTTCACGGCTTTGCCACAAGGTGTCAGTGCCGGCCTTTCCATCAACAGGGCAAGACTGAAGTTTTTGAATTTGAATAGTCAGTCAAATCATGGACTGCTTAGAATCTGAGTCACAGAATAAAAATGAAATGGATAAATGAAAATCAAACTGTATTTTTTCAAATATGAAAATTTTAAGTTATTGCACATGTAATTGCAAGTTTAATTCATAACTGAATATGTATACCTACATCATAATAATACATAATACAAAGGAATTTACATTTACAGCATGACAGTCTCTTTTAATAGATATCCTGCTATTTAATTGGCTTTGGAAGAATTCAGCCCTCTATAAATTGATCGGTTATTTATTATTATTTTAAAAAAATATTTCCAAGGCATGCATCTAAATCACAGGTGTTGACACTCAACTTGTCACTGTTAGTAGTCAACTTTTAGGGCCAGTCAAAATGTCCTCACACTTTTTTGACCCCCCCTTTTCTTATTTGATTAGGAGACAATTACGTGCATCAAAAACACTCACCATCAACAATCCTTGACTATTTAATGGTGTGGGTTGCAGTCCCAGGTTCTATGTTAATATTTGTTTTCAGTTGGCTTAGTGTTGTCAGGTGTCTGTGTGCAGCCCAAAGACATGAGCTCAACAGGAAAATTCCTTTTATGCAAGAACACTTTATATTAAATACAAACTGTCTGCAAATAACTTGATAATCAGGAAACCATTGGAAAAATGCACCATCCTTTTTTATTGTATCTGTAATACAAATTGGCAGTATTACCAACAGGTGGCAATAACATTTAAAATCTTATTACTGACGTTTTATTGCTCCGATAATGGAATTTAAGAATAGAAAATGTTGTTGCAATGTTTTGTGAGACTTTCATAAGCTTGACAATAAAAAAGCTTCTGTTTACATATAAAAATGTAACTATTACAATTTTTTTTTTTTACGAACAGGTTTATAATAAACCCTGTAAACCTGTAGCTGCATCCAAATTTGTTTTCTCAAGCATTTTAAAAAAAAAAAAAAAATCTAAAGTCTAGACAGGCTTTTGGTCATTTCTTACAATCACACAAGGACTGATATTTTTTTCATCAACAGTACAATCAAATGTTACATTTTCTCCACTTTCTTATTAAAGGAAAAAAAAACTACTAACAGCATGAAACATATAACAATATACAAGATTTATTAGACCATACAAATCCAAACACTTCATGTGGGAGGAGACAAAATGAAAGTGAAAGAAAAAGAAGTAACAAAAGACAAACCAAAAAAAAAAAACAAAAAAACACAAAAAATCCAAACAAATCCAAGGAACTGTGTGTAGTCAAGACACAGAGTAATTATACCTCAGTTCTTACTCTTTTACCGAAAATCTAATCTAAATGCTTTAATTCATTTAATCCATCCTTCACAACTGTCCTGAGACAAGAGAGCAGTGGGTCATAATTGACTGATACTTTTTTTTTTCTTTCTTTCAGATTTTTTTTTCAATCTTTCAGTAACCACACTCCTAAATCTTTCAAATTTCCATTTTCAAAATTTGCTGGAGTGGTCCTGCTACTAGGTTCTTGTATCAAGTTGAGCCCCAAGATAATATGATCTTGCATATCCTGTAAAAGGCAAACAGTTTCACAGTTTTGTTGGAAGACTTTTCTGTTGTCTTAGTAGACTTTACAGAACAGCTATACAGAATATGTGCACAGCTGAAAGTCTTTTTTTTTTTTTTTTAATACCAGGGTTTTTCCTCACTTGGGGGGGTTACTACTCACATAAACACAATTGGTCCACATATATACTGAAGGCAAAGAGTCTGTGTTATCGTACTTAACAAAAGTTTGTGAATTTTCCAGTTATTTCTTCTATTTATGTGTTTTATGGTTTAGTAAATGAAAGCACACTTGAAAAAAATCAGTTCTGGTGATTTTCCTTTGGAGGGAGGCCAAACCCCTTTTTTGAATGCAGGAAAAACTCAAGATCATATATTAAGAAACAAACAAACAAATAAAAATTAAAAAAACAAACCAAAACAAAATCAAACAAAAAAACAAAAAAAAAAAAAAAAAGTTCACCTGATACAACCCACCCATTTTTTTTAATCATTTCTGAACAAAAAATGATCTAATCTGAATTTTAGGAAAAGAAATGTCATTAATACAGTGTCAGCAAACTCTTATTTTCCCTACAAAAATAATTTTCATTTAACTTCCCTCTTTATTTCTACCCTGACTGGCCTGCCCCACAGTTTGGGAACCACTGATTTAATTAAAGACAAAGTTAACATAAAATTGTTTTTTTTTTTTCTTTTATTTAAAAAATAATTTCATTAACTTAAGGACAAATTTATGAAAAGCAAAGACGTTTGATTGTAGACTGTGTGACTGAAGCCTTCTGCACTCTCTTTTACCTGCTCCTAGTCAAACTTGCTTATATGCCGCATAGAAAGCCACATTTACTTATATAATGACACATTTATCTGTGCTCATATATATATATATATATTACTTGAATAGTTTATTTTTCCAGATATAAGCAAATACTAATTTCAATTTAAACTAATGACTAAAGAGAGATGAATACAAGCTATTCATCTCTCTCTCTCTCTATGGTTTGTTCATCTACTGAATATTGTGTGTTAGCGAATAGAGCTAGCTAACGCAAATTAGCTAAAGTTAGCTCCTGATAAGGCTAACAAACTAGCTAAACTAGCTAAACTTCTTTAACCCATTCCAGTTCACGGTGACTGAAAAGACTTACATTCCGTTTAGCCTTAAACCTTTTTAGTCGTAAACCAGGTCAGCCACAGGTTTCAGGTCAGGACTAGATCTTCTCTTCTAAGGAATTTGACCAGAGTCAACAGAGCGAAAAAAACAAAAAAAATCAAAACCCATTGTCATCCTTATCATTGGAAAGAAACTCAGCAGGAAAAAAAAAGCAAACTGTGGTGTCAGCCCAAAAAACAAGGTCAGCACAAATTTTTTGTACTTAAAGTTATGATTTTCTTTTTTTTTTTTTGATGTATGAAAAATTTGCCCTAATTTTTCCTCAGTGTATTTTTGATAGTATCAAAACAACACTTTTAAATAAATATAAATAATATAGAAATAATGCCAGTGTTCTGGCTTCATAATGGAATCTCTTATACAGCCCGAACAGCTGCAAAAAATATACTTTATACTCATATATTAGTTTGTATAAGTATATCTAAGCTGCAAACTAAAACTAAGCGTTGAGTAACATTTTAACTGAAAAAAATAAAATAAAAACTGTAGGTCAGACAAAAAATAATGAAAACTAACTGGATCTATATTGTGCACTAACAAAACTAAGATAAAAATAAGAATGAACAGGAAGTATGTATGTAGTTTTAGTCTTTGTCATGTTGGTTAAATTGGTCAAAACAAATATGAGAAAGCATTGGTGCATTTCTTTATCCTCCTGAGACCCAAGCTTTAGTTTGGGATGCACTGTTAATTTCTCCTAACTATTTGAGATTTCTTGGACCTGATAAGTACAAAAACTAAGCTTCCTGTTTGAATAGGAAGAGTCATTTCATTACATAGTTGTTACATAAATTCCGCCCCCCATAAAAATTTTGTCAACATACGGGATTCAGTTTATTTTACAGCACAACAGAATAAAGTCAACATTGCTTAAAAATGTATAAACATTATATTGAGTAGAATGAAGTATAAGGTGCAGAAAAGCCAAAATTTAATGTCCACATATGTGGACACAGGGTATCAGGAGGCTATTGACACCGGGATGTCTATATAGCTGTGACTCAGGTGTCTGTATTGTAAAATATTTTCTAAACTTTTTAACCTCTTAACATCCACCAGGTCACCATCAACCAGGTCAGGATGCATTTCAGTCACAGGCTGAACAAGCATAGCTTCATAAACATTTTAAAACACTAAGTAAACTGAAACGACCAAACCAACTGAAACCAAACTTTTGAAAGCAAAGCTTTTAGAAGAAAAGTAAAAACTGATGAAAAAGAGATATAAATATATAATAATTGGTATGTAAGACAAAATCTCCATTATGTATTATGTAGATGGGACTATTTTATGCACTAGGTACCCTTAAACACAATTCTTTTTAATGTGCAGAGATGATGTTGTAAAACGGTCACCCGTCACCCCCACTCATGTATTATAAACATAAGTTTCGACTATAGCATCCAAATAATGTTTCTAAATGTGCTACACAGTATTTTGCTGCAACTTTACAATAAAAATCCAAATAATGTTTGTAGAAAGTTTAATAACCAGTTCGTGAGCAGTATTAATTACTATTTAACTGTTTGTTAACACTAACATTTAAGAAACCATCAATTTACAACTTATTGATGATTGGTATTATACAGTTACCTTAAATACTGCTGACAAATGGATATTATGCCCTTCATGAGCATTTTAAGAACAGAAGTCGTTATAATAAATACTGTGCTTACTGTTTGACAAGAGTGATAAGTTGATGTGAATTGATGTGATTTGCAGTACTCAGCCATAAGGACATGCAGAGAAATCCATTGTTAAGGGCCCTCAATAGGACAGGAAGACTTTGATCACATCTTGGAGACACCCAGCCCTACAAAAAAAGGACGAGTTTCTCCAGAGGAGGAAAGTATTTCACTTTGAAACCAGCACACCAACAGAAACAGCAGGCTTGTACTACAATAAGTTTTGGCCCGCTTCACGCTGCTGTTGTTTGTTGTGTGTTCAAAAGGATGGATACTCAGGAGCCTTATGAAGTTCTCAGAGGAGAGGAGGATGTGTGAGACTGTGAAGGTCCGTGTGCGTGTTTGTGTTCAGTAAACCTCTGAACCTTTCAGTGCTGTTCAGACAGGCACCCTACTAGAACCACCACTGCTTTGCTTGTGCATGTGTCTGAGTGTGTGAGGGTTGAAGGGGTCGGATGCCTTTTATTGACATGATCCACAAGCTCACATGAGTGGGTGAGTTACTGATTACAGGTGATGTTCGCCTGTAATTTGTTACTGATAAGACTCCTGTTTTAAGCACAAAGTCCTGCCAGGTACATCCAGCCTTCCACTGCCATCCCTCACAGGACCACTGCTGGCTGTCAGGTAAATGCAACTTCTCTTTTTTCACTACTTCTGATTCTACAACTTCTTCTTTGAGACAAAATGGTTTTTTACAGACTTTTTTGGGTAAATTGATGGTATTGTGTCTGCTGTGTGATCAGGTAAAACTGTGTAACAAAAGCTGGAAACAAATCCCTTTTAAGAGATCTTTTTAAAAGTGTGTTTGAGAGGATCTAAAAATAAAAATGAGACTTTGTAAAAGAAACATTATTACATGCAATGAATATATACCTTTACTGCCACACACACCCATTATATTGTTATCACCTGACACAAACAATTGGGATTTTTGTTTGTTTGATGAACATAACTTGTCCCAAATTTTCCTGTTATCTTAATCTTGTTGATTATTTGCAGGTCTTTTGGTGTTGCGTTTTCTTCTTTCTAACATCTCTCTGGCAAACAGCAGCACCATGAGTGTAGAATCCAAAAAACCACGTGAATCATGTTGCTCCAAGCTTAAGGTCAGTAAACGCTACTCTCTGTCAACAAAGTGTCAGGAGACGGAACCTCACTGCTTTACCGAGTTTAACGTTGAAATTTAAATGTGAACACAAATGAAGCTAAGCAGCCAAAAGCTGCGAAAAACTGTGATAGTGCCAAGCTGATGAATCCTATTGTAGAGCTGCTTTCATTTTCTTTATGCATCCGTTTTGGTATGGCATTCTTTCAGAGCAGTGTTAGAATACAGTCAGTAAAGCAGTCCTTTAAGTGCTTTTTCGGAAGAAGTGGTACATTTGCTGTGAAATGAGAGCTGTTTATTGACCCACTTTGTTAACATGCTTATATGTTATATCACATGTTGCATAACAGACTTTTTTTTGTTACAAAAAGTCAGCAGTTCCCATTGGGAAAGAGTGAAATGTCCCTGGACTCTGTTCGTTTACAGTTCCCTGTGTATTCACAGACTAATCCGTGACCTTCAACTCAAGTCCCTTTTTAATCATTAATGTGTCAAACATATGGCAGGATGCAAGAATTGGATTCCTATACACAAACCCCCCCAGGGGTTCCACTAATTCTTACATGATATGCACTTTTCACATAATATAATAGTACATTTTAAAAGTATGGCTCCTTGAATTCAATGAGATAGTTAAGAACTAGCACTAGCACTGTAATTCCGCTGGTTTAGCAAGCCAGCCATCAGCTGGTTTTTGTTCAGCTGATTTGTTTTAAAAGGATAATCTTGTAAAAAGGTTCCTAAATGTGCTTGTGATCCCTAGGTACATTATATTATACTAAAAGGCTAACTCTACATGCGCAAGGCAAAATGTTGGTGTATTCCTCTGCAAGACAGAGAAAATGCAGAATATTTTTTCTTGTATTGCAGTGAAGAACTAGTTAAAAAAATATATAACTTTTTTATAATATCACTTCAGTTGGTTGCATACTTTGCATACATGTTCATATTTGGAAAGAATATATTTGTACTTTACTAGAGAATTTTGTTCTTAGAATAAGGGCTGACTTTGACTGACAGAGTTTGTTAGAGTTCATTATCCTTATCACCAACAGCCTTTCTATTACCACTTGATTATTACTGTGGGTAGTTAGCCAGCACTTGTTAGAAACAATAAACACTGTTTGTCTAGTTTGTAATCTTTTGCCCTGGTTAACACTAAGATAAGCTACACATGGACAAGAACAGGGTAGACAGGGTAGATGTTTAATAATGGATGAATGAATGTGGTGTTTTTTTAATTTATTTTAACCACTCTTATTCCAGTATCAAGACTTTAATCCCATCAAATGTAAATTCATGTAAATCAATGCTGAAAGCATGTGTGAAGTGCTGTGGGTCGTTTTGTGTGTGAGGTATTCAATTCTGGGAGGCACTGCCCATTCACATGTTCAGATTTCATCCCTACATGTTACATCCCTTCAGAAAAGGTGATTGCATTGCTACTGTATATAACTGCAAAAGGCATCTAATCCTTTCACTCTGAAGACTTTGATAAGATATAAATACCAATGCAATCATCTTGGCAACAACAATCGTATTCACTATTCAAAGATATTCTGAGAAACCATCTGGCAGCTATTTTCACTAATCTAATCCAATCAAATCTGAAATAGCTCAATCTAACAACTGGTGGTGTGCGTTTTTCCAGCTTTTCCTGGCCTCTCTGGCATTTGTATATTTTTCCAAAGCCTTTGTTGGATCCTACATGAAGAGCTCCATTACCCAGATTGAGAGGCGATTCGATATCCCCAGCTCCCTGATTGGTGTTATAGATGGCAGCTTCGAAATGGGTATGTGCAATATTTACTGAATATTCAATTCAATTCAATTCAATTCAATTTTATTTGTACAGCGCCAAATCACAACAGCAGTCGCCTCAAGGCGCTTTATATTTTAGGGTAAAGACCCTACAATATTAGACAGAAAAGACAGGAAACCCCAACAATCAGACGACCCCCTATGAGCAAGCACTTGGCAACAGTGGGAAGGAAAA
>VUQI01063052.1:0-14932 GCA_015106735.1 Paratilapia polleni | reverse complement strand
TAGATGGCAGCTTCGAAATGGGTATGTGCAATATTTACTGAATATAGCATGGTAATATTATGGTCCATATCAGCTGTATGATATATCAAGGATTTTAAAAGGAAACTATAAAATATTGAGAGAAGAATATTAAATTTATGTACTACGAAGCACTACTTTCCCCTCTTAAATTTGAAGCTTGATTTTTAATGCAAGATAACAAGACTGGTGCAACTCTCATGTCTGGCAAAGGCTATACCTGTTCATTCACTCATCCATTATTCAGTCACAGTCATTTTTAATTCTTCTCCTCCCCAGGCAACCTGTTGGTAATCGCCTTTGTGAGCTATTTTGGTGCCAAGCTCCATCGTCCCAGGCTGATTGGTATCGGTTGTGTGATCATGGCTGCCGGATCCTTCCTTGTAGCCCTGCCTCACTTCTTCCAGGGACTGTTAGTACAAAGCTTCCATCTTCTTCTTAAATATAATAATGAACTATTGAAATAATGAACTTACTCAGAATGTAATGTTGAGCTCCAAATGCCAACATTTGACAAAAACTCTAGTTGCTAGACTAGAAGTGCTTGTTATTGTTATTATTATTGCAAAAAAGAAGCAGTAATGTCGTGAAATAACATCTGTGTGATGCTCCAGAAAGTGCATGCATGTTCTCTCACATCCAGAATTTGCCTGCCTCTAAGAAATTTTTCAGAAAATCCTAATGTCTTGCTGTAACTCGGAATATTTTCCAGGTATAAATATGAGACCAGTATGTCTCTCAGTGCTGTTGCCAACAGCAGTGAGAGTATCCTGCCTTGTCTGTCCAACCAAAGCATGAGTGATGCAGACGACACGCTTGATGTAGAGACCAAAACAGGTATTTGGCATCCACATTCACTGCAATAGATTAGATGCAAGAACTCTCAGGTTTGAAATAGACTTTTTCAGTGATTTTAACCATTTGTCTGTTCTAGATTTTATACAAAATTATGTTCATGCTATGTATAGTTTCAAATCTAGTGTTCCTCCCCACAGCTTGTGAAAAGGCAGCCGGCTCATCCATGTGGATCTATGTATTCTTGGGAAATATGCTGCGTGGAATTGGAGAGACTCCCATCATGCCACTGGGAATATCCTATCTAGATGACTTCTCCAGAGAAGAGAACGCCCCTTTCTATTTGGGTTAGTCATCATTTACAGGTTTACTGTCTTTGACTGTTTTCATAGCATTTTACGCCAAATCTCAAACTGCTCAATACTTAACTTCTCTTTCTCTTTTCTCTCCATTTGCCAGCCTGCATCCATACAGTGGGAATCTTAGGACCTATGTTTGGGTTCATGCTCGGGTCCTTCCTTGCCAAGATCTATGTGGACATTGGATTTGTGGATTTAGGTATGGCACTTACCAATATCGGGACAAAAAGTACAAAGGAGTAAATTTATGTAATGTTGGTACGCTGCACAACATGCTCCATCCAGTAATTTTGGTAATTTTCAGTATTTTGTATCAATTATTTGTATCAATAATGTTTATCTATAATGTAAGTAATCCTGATTAAAACATTTATTTTAGCAGAAAAGTTTTCTGTTTGATGTGAGTGACACTTATACTCACTTGTGTCTTAATCCCATCTCAAAGTGCCATATAGCAAAACATTTTCTTCCATTTATTCATTTTCTTCCAAACCACTCTTCCATTTGGACCTACTAGGGGAAGGTTAAATTACAAAAGACAAACTGTTTTTTACTGAGCAACTGCGGGTCTTCCAGAGGCAAGAGGATTTCTCAACATTTCATCCTGTTGACATAGTTGGATAAGCTCTTTGTTCATTACATGGATTAGAGCTGTTGACATTCGTTCCCTCCATACGTCTACTAATGACTAAGCTGTTATGATAAAGGGAATTAGGACTCATAAAAATCCTACAAACACAATCTCCTTTATAACCTACGGTCATCATCTTTCCCCTTTTTCCAGACACCATCACCATCACCTATAAGGACTCCCGCTGGGTGGGAGCCTGGTGGCTGGGCTTCATAGTGACTGGCACAGTGGTTCTGCTGTCTAGTATCCCATTCTTTTTCCTTCCCAAGTCTTTGCCCAAGCAACAAGAGCAAAGTCAGAGCAAAGGCACAGAGCTTGCCACAGTGACAGAGCAGGAAAATTTCCTGCCGGAGGAAACTCAAGATCATGAGAAGAAGGAGAAACCAGTCACATTTCAGGAACTGGCTAAAGGTAACATAATGTTCAATTAAGTGGTTTTGATTTGAAGGAAGCATTTAACCAAACATAGAGCTCATGCATGCGGTCATAAACTGCTAGATTTTAACCACCATGTAGTATTATTTGACATTAATATAAAAAAAAAAAAGATAAAATAAGACCATCATAAAAAGAATTGAACAGAAGCAGCTCAAATTTTTCATTGAAAAAAAAAAAAGTTAGTCTAGGTAATTTATGTCATTACAGATATAGCCATGGCTTACAAACTATACTTAGCACAAAAAGTAAGGAAATTTGTGTTTGGTCAATAATTTCTTTGTTGTAACAATGCTTCTTGGGAATAAATCTCATAATGTTGGAAAGCCTGTTTATTTCCCTTTAAATGGTGCCACATTTGTAAGGAATATGCATTTGTGGGTTGAGCAGCAGAGCTGAGTATGTGGGTTGTGCCCATGAAGAACTTGTCAAGTCTTCTCTGCCAATGTCAAACAGCTTATTTCCTTACTTTTTGTGCTAAGTATATATACAGCAAATAAATAATATGTAAGTATTTTTGCTCTGATCTCTCATGTGTTTTGCCCTTCACCAGATTTCATACCATCTCTGAAGAGACTCTTCAGAAACAGGATCTACTCTCTGATGATCCTCACCTACCTCGTGGCTGTCAACGCCTTCATTGGCTTGATCACCTTCAAGCCAAAGCACATAGAGCAAGTCTATGGCCAGTCAGCTTCCAAAGCTATTTTTCTCATAGGTATGGACCAAAAACTGGCTTTTATTCACTTTATGTTTGCTGTACTGTCGAGCCCAAGGCAAGTGAAACAATGATGTTATTGAAGGGAAGTGTGATTGTGAGTGATAAAGTTGACTCAAAATGAACCCACTGTGGGTTCTCCTTTTGTGTGTGTGTGTGTGTATGTGTGTGTGAGTGAAAGAGAGAGAGAATGTTTGTCAAGTAGCTAAAATTAGCATTTAATGACTGCCTGACTGGCTAACCAACAGGGTTATTGTTAGAATATGGATTGTTCACTGGTTTGTGCTCAGTTCACCAAAGATAAAAACATTTGGCTGCTGAACAAAACCATTTAATGCAAACAGCTTTTGTATGTCTAAGTACTCAGCACGTGAATGCACATGAATGAGCTTACAAAGGATACTGCTGCAATTGCGAGGGTTAGTTGCAGGATTGTGGGAAGATCATGGGTTGCCTTTTTTGTTGAAACAGAAATGACCATACATATAGAAAACTGTTCAACTTACAGTCATGGTAAAAGCAAAGTACACCACCTGTCGATTCTAAATTTGTACATATCAATACATAGTGAAATAAAATCATCTAGTCCTTAGCAGGTCTTAAAATCAGGTAAATGCACCCGAGATGAACTACAAAACATGACATATTACATGGTGTCATTATTTATTTAACAAAAACTAAGCCAAGCAGAAACTGTGTGTGAAAAACTAAGTACACCTAATGACTCAGTAGCTTGTAGAACCACCTTTAGCAGCAATAACCTGAAATAATCATTTTCTGCATGACTTTATCAGTCATATAGAAAATTATACATCTTCTCTACAATCTTGCTTCAGTTCATTGAGGTTTGTGCGCATTTGTTTATGCAGAGCTCTCTGAAAGCCCCGATACAACATTTCAATTGGGTTGAGGTCTGGACTTTGGGCCATTGCAACACCTTGATTCTTTTCTTTTTCAGCCATTCTGTTGTGGATTTGCTGCTGTGCTTGGGAATCATTATCCTGTTGCATGACCCAATTTGGACCAAGCTTTACCTGTTGGACAGACGGCCTCACATCTGACTCTAGAATACTTTGGTATACAGAGGAGCTCATGGTTGACTCAGTGACCACAAGGTGCCCAGGTCCTGTGGCTGCAAAACAAGCCCAAATCATCACCCCTCCACCACCGTGCTTGGCAGTTTGTATGAGGTGTTTGTGCTGATATGCTGTGTTTGGTTTTCTCCAAACATGGCGCCGTGCATTATAGCCAAACATCTTTTCTTTTTAGAGAGAAGAGGCTTTCTCCTGGAAACCCTCCCAAACAAGCCCAACTTGTTCAGTCTTTTTCAAATTGTACTGGCATGAACTTTAATATTTAACATGCTAACTGAGGCCTGTAGAGTCTGAGATGTAGCTTTTGGGTTTTTTGTATTTTCTCTGAGCATTTCACATTCTGACCTAGGGGTGAATTTGCTGGGATGTCCACTCCTGCGAAGATTGGTAACTGTCTTGAATGTTTTCCACTTGTGAATAATCTTTTTCACTGTAGAATGATGGACTTCAAATCATTTGGAAATAGCCTTATGTCCCTTCCCAGACTGATGGACAGCAACAGTTGCTTCTTTAAGATCATTGCTGATGTCTTTCTTCCATTGTGTTAACACACACCTGAATGCTCCAGATCTGCAAACTGCCAAAACGTCTGCTTTTATAGAGGTGCTCACACTTGCTGATGATCACTTAATCAAGTGCATTTGATTTGCATCACCTGGCTGCTACTTACCCTCTTAATTCCGATGGAAACAGTAAGGGTGGACTTAGTTTCTCACACACTGCTTCTGCATTTTGGCTGAGTTATTGTTAAATAAACTATGACACGGTATAATATGCCATGTTTTGTTGTTCATCTGAGGTTGTCTTTACCTAATTTTAAGACCTGCTAAGGACCATTTTTATTATGTCCTGATACGTAAAATCTTATAATTTAATGAGGGTGTACTTTCTTTTTGACATAACTGTACCTTCAAAGGCATTGTTGCATCATTTCCTAAGTCCAATTATTTTATTCTTCAATCACTCCTGTGCTTGTGTGTTACAAAATGATATGTAAAATTAGTGTTATTACAATATAGTCAAAATTCTGACAATTTTAACATTTTCATTTTTATAATATTTCCATTGCATCGATCCATCCTTCCTTGTAGGTATATTGAACCTGCCAGCGGTAGCTCTGGGCATCATCAGTGGAGGTTTTGTGCTGAAGCGATTCAAGCTGGGTGTTATCGGAGCAGCCAGGGTGTCAACCGCTGCCTCTCTTGGGTCTTATTGTCTGCTTGCCATTCAGATTTTCATCCATTGTGAAAATGCAGAGGTGGCTGGTCTCACCGTGTCATATCAAGGGTGAGTGGTATGCACACACAAGGCTATAGACCTATTTAGGCCTAGTTACAATAACGGTTTACGACTGAAATGTTTCTGACTTCATTACAAATTAAGAATACCCTCACGTGTCTCACTTGCAGTGTCCCTGTGTCTTTCCCCGTCTGTGTGTACCAGAGCTCCTCAAGTGTCCTACAACTCACAGACTTTGCTGTCACCGTGTAACACAGACTGCTCCTGCTCCATGAAGCACTGGGACCCAGTGTGTGCCTACAATGGCATGACGTATGCCTCACCCTGCCTGGCTGGCTGCCAGACCTCCACCGGAACCGGCAAAGAAATGGTGAGGCAGCAAGTTACAGGCTATCATAAAGATGGTGTAGACAGACAGATAGCTTAGAACAAACAAAGATTTACTGTGCCAAACTGCACAAACCTACCAACAGACCACAGTTAAAGCTCTGAACATTTTGGTTTTCTTGGTGTTTAGGTGTTTCATAACTGCACCTGCATTAAGGAGGCAGTGACTCCAGCCGCAAACATATCTGTAGTGCTGGGCCAGTGCCCCAGGAAGGGCAACTGTGACAGCAAGTTTAAAATCTACATGGCTTTGTCTGTAATTGGGTCCTTCATTTCTGCCTGCGGGGGAACACCAGGATACATCGTTCTGCTCAGGTGAGAGACCAAACAATTTGACTAAAGAACATCTGCCTCTAACATTGTGGTTACAGTGAACATATGTAGAGTAGATCATGTAACACTATGTGTGCACCAGGTGTGCGAGCAGGGCACATGTGCCAAAGAGATCTGCTCCTCAATCATAAAAAAAAAAAAAAGACCAGTTATTTTAATTTTTGGGGGGAAAATTGTTGGCAGCCCTTTTACTTAGAAATGGGTACTACCGGTATACAGGAAATGTGTCTAAAATTGGTTTTAATTTTGCCAGTGCCAGCTGGTGATTGCTTAGTAACTTTATCCTTTAGATAGTGTGATGATGATAACTAACCCATACTACACAAACTCAATTAAAAACTCCACTCTGATGGGTCCAAAAATTTGAAGACACAACACAGTCAAACCCAAAAGCTAGACATTTGGATTTGTCTGTGACTCACGCAGCCCTAAGGGTGCACATAGACAGCAGGTGAAGAAAAGATGCACTTTCCAGCAAATCTGCTCCATGAAAAAAATCACACCATTGTCAGCTTTACTATGTGTTTTTATACCAAAATGCGTATCTAATATTGTATCTTTTGTTCAATAATTAAGGTCTATAGAGCCAGACTTGAAGTCACTGGCTTTGGGTATGCAGACACTGATCGTAAGAACTCTGGGTGAGTGCATAAACTAAAACCCAACACACATCAAGCTTTATTGGTAAAAGTATTTTGTTAATCACATGTGATTTGCTTTACAGGTGGCATCCCTCCGCCTATTTATTTTGGAGCACTCATTGACCGAACCTGTTTGAAGTGGGGGACAAAGCACTGTGGTGGCCGTGGAGCATGTAGACTCTATCATGCTGATGCGTTTAGGTACAGTAAAACCACCTTAATCATCGTGCTTGAATATGTCACTTGTAATGTACCACAATTTAATGCAGTTAACACATGGACTCAACTGGTGTCAAACCGGTGTGGTCACATTATCTTTACATATTTTATAGGACTAGGTACCTTAATTTGTACAAAGTCAGTTTGACTTGTATACAAAAGTACCAAAAGCACTAAGTACATATCCAAAATATCCCAAAACATGAACATGTTAATTAAAAAGAATTTTTACCCAATTTTACATAATGTAAAATGGATGGGAACTAGAACTAGTAATCAGAAAGAAGAACTTACAGTGACTTGTTACAATGCACTTTACTTCCAGATTTACATTCCTGGGGTTGATTACTGGACTCTACTTCCTGGCCAACACACTGTGGGGTTACGTCTACTACAACATTGTCAAGCGACAGAAGAAATTAGCACTGAAGAATCAGGCCAAAGAAAATGGACAGGAGAGTAATGGAGTGGGCAATGTCCATGCCAATATCAACATTGGCAAAAACAAAGAAGACATGGGCATGGAGAGCACTATTTAATGTATTTTAGGGAGGCAACACCGTTGTTAACTGTAGGTGAATGCCTGCATATTGTGCTGCAACCATACTGGACCAAATAATGGTAATTCTATAGCACTCTCTCAGCACTCTGTGGTCTTAGGCGGTATACCTCTTTTTTTTTAAACACAGACACTGAGTCAAAAATAGAATAGATAGTTTGTTCAAGGTCAAAGATCTAGGCTAAAACCTAACTTGATAAAACTCAAATGACACATTTCATGCGGTCCACATCTGAACAGACAGTCAAGAAAACATAGCAGGGACCCATGCTTTTCTTAGTGTGGCAGCAACACACCTAAGCAGAAACACACAGTTCATGTATGTTGAGAGAAAGTAAGATGATAACATGTCAGATGTTTGGAGGAAGTTTGTCTCATTTCCTCCATTTATGCTCAAACAGCATTAGGGCAGGTAAAGGTGATAATATCTTACCCCTTTGGTTTATTTTAAAAGTGACTTTTGTGGATCAATAGTTTGGCAAACATGTCTATACTATATGTACAATATACTGTTTGTGACAGCATCATTTGGTAATAAAAAATTTACTTTTCATTAATTAATTTCATAAATATATAATATAGATTATTTTGTGTTTTCACAATTTTGGCTTTTTTTTCTGCTCCAAGCAAACTAGCTTGCACTGAGACTGAGTAAAAAGAAACAGCTGGACATTTGGAGGAATATGCTATTTGCAGTTTTGCTAAGAAAATTTTTTTTGTAGCACTCCCATGTCTATATGAAGCTACTTAGCTTAGCATAGCATAGCACAAAGAGTAGAAACATGAGAAAACATATAGCCTGGCTGTGTCTAAAGGTAACAAACACCCCCTCGCACCTCTAAATCTCAGATCTGTTCAAGTCATATAGAATCCAAACTGCAGAAGTGACACATTTTGACTGGGACTTCTGTGCCTGCTATGCTACAGTATTTCCTAACTAGCAGCAATCTTCAAATTTACAAACAGCATATTGCTTCCTCTGCCTTAGAGATGCTTGATTTTACAGCAAGGCTAGCTGCTTTCCCCTTGGTCCAATGTGTCACTTCCATTATCTAACTTGATAAGAAAAGGACTTAGCATATTTTCTAAAATGTGAACCTGCTGCAGTAAGACATTTTAATCTGCTATAAAAACTAAACTAAAAAAACCCAACAGTTTAAATTTATTTGTGCTAAGTTACTGTGGACATGACAGACATTTAAATGTTCTTAAATAAGTACACTGAAAAGTATCCTCTGAAAATGGGAATTCATTGTTTGAATATCCTTGCTTGAAACATACATATTTTAGCTGCTTTATATCTGTGTCACTCAAACTGATTGTGAAGGCTTGTTTGCCTCTCAGAGACTTTGCTTTTTAGTTTCACACAATCTTATCAGCCATGTTTCCAGTTTATTACCTCACAAACTCTGGCTCACATTTTTTTTTTTTTTATGTGCATGCATTTAGAATGATGAAGGAGGAAGATGAGAAGGCCATAAAAAGTTAGTTATTTCTGACATCCTTGTTACATCACATTGTCTTACACAAAACCAAAGGTCAGGAGTGTTCACATAATCCGCTGGGTCACCAGTGTTTGCTTGGGAAAGGTTCACAGTGGTTTGGACAGTGGACTAAGAGTGAGTGAGTTAAATGTGAAACAGGATTTTATTTTCATTTACTTTCTTACACTGTGGTTGTTGTCTGAATGTATTAGAAATCACTAGATACAATTACTGGAGAATTCTATGTTGTCTTAGATGTACTTCTGTTTTATCCTTACATGTTAGAAAATCATTTCAACCTTTTTACAATTTTGTTGCTTGTCCTTGAAACATATCTGTTGCATTAAAGAAGAATTTTGTCCACATGAATTTTGCCCTGTCTTTTTTAAAATATGCAAAATACTCTCCTGTTTTACTTAATAATTTATTTTTTTTATCGTTCAAATTAAATGTGGCAGAATTCTCAATACACTGGTTTATGACTAGAAATAGCTGTTTAATATGGTGGAAAATGTTAAATGAAAAAATTCTCAGTAGGAATTAATAGAGACAAACTCCAGCTAAAACAAGCTTGAAAGTCAATATTTGGTATGACCACCTTTATTCTTCAACACAGCCTGAATTCTCTTAGGCAGCTTTCTTGTAATTTCTTTAAGTAGTCTTCAGGAACAGTTCTCCAGGCTTCTTGAAGGACACTCAAAGCTCTTCTACGGATGTTGGCTGCCTTTTGTTCTGTTCTCTGTCAAGATGATCCCGCACTGCTTCAATAATGTTGAGGTCCGGGCTCTGGGGAGGACAATCCATGACTGACTGTTCCATTGTGTGTTTTTCTGTCCAGGTATGTTTTTACTGCACTGGCAGTGTGTTTGGGATCATCTTTCCAGATGGTATTGCATGGTGGATCAAAATCTGATGGTGCTTTTCTGTGCTTATAATTTAATCAATTTTGAGAAGATCTCCAACACCACTGGCTGAAATGTAGCCTCAAACCATGACAGAGCCTCCACCATGTTTTACAGATGACTGTAGACACTCACTGTTGTACCTCTCTCCTGACCTCCTCCGTACATATTGACCATGATTTGAACCAAAATTTTCAAATTTGGATTCATCACTCCATAAGACCTGTTGTCACTGATTTTCAGTCCAGTTCTTGTGTAATTTGGCATACCTCAGCCTTTTCTCCCTGTTCCCCTTCCTTAAGAATGGCTTCTTGACAGCCACCCTTCCACTGAGACCATTTCTGATGAGGCTTCAGTGAACAGTAGTTAGATCAATTGAAAGGCCAGACGAATATCTCAGGTCCTGTGTCAGGTCTTTGCTGGATTCTTTCCTATTTCTTAAGGACTTTCAGATACTGTTCATCTGCTGCAGATAGTTTTTAGGCCTGTCACTTCTTCTTTTCTCCTCCACTTGTCCAGTTCCCTCAAATTATTTTAAGGACACACTGCACAACATGCTGAAATATGCGAAGTTTTCAGCTAATTTGGGAATCACTGTGTTGGTGCAAAAATACTATTTTATGTCTGTCAGACTGTATTATTTTTTATATGTTTTTGTTGATTCAACTAAAGAAACAAGTTGTATTTTTGCAACAGGCTGCTAATAACAAAGTGCCTTAAGATACAATTTAAAATTGGTTCTTTGCTAAGTTGTCTGTTATGTATAGACACAACACTGGTTCATCCTTTGACTTAGGTGCTTTTTTATGCTTGAATGATTCATGGGTCAATGTTAAGTGGCAAAACAACAAACAAAAGAAAAACATTCCTCTGAAAATGGTCAGGTACAAGGACTGGACTGAAAATGAGTGAAAAAGCAGCCGATATCCAAAGAAACACTTTGAAAGACCTTCAGAAAGCCTGGAGAACTATTGCTCAAGACCACTTAAAAAAATTACAAGAAAGTCTGGCTCCTTGGAAGCAAAATATAAAGAAATGAGAGGTGGCTCAAGACTTCTGCACAGTATATTCTCTGTATTTTTGTGGCACGTTGTGTACTGTTGCTAAGATATCCAGACAGTATATAAATTACATTACAAAAGAAGCTATCTAAACCCAGTTAGGTGAAAAAGAAATGTATAAATACCATGGAAGATAAAATCAATATTAAGATGAGAAGTTTTCAGTGTTACCAAAATCATTTTACAAAGATTACAGATTTTGACTTTTGAATTTTTTGCGAATGACTCATAAACACTGAAAATGTAAATTTTTACTAAAAACAAAAAACAAACACGATAAAGCATCTTTACCAAACAGAGAGCAGCTGGCAGATTTAATGTTTTGTCCACTGCTATGAATATTTCATGTTCCTGTAATGTTTTAAGAAAACCCATGAACTGACCTGAAAGAAGCCCACCACCAGGTCAGCCACACACAGGTTGACCATGAATACATGCATCGGTGCATTGTGCTTCCTCCGCCTCAGAAGCACCCACAACACAAAGCTGTTCCCCAAGGTGGTAAGAGCCAGCACCACCCCAAGCACTGCAATCTCAGCCCGGGCCAGGCCCAAGTCCCTCACCCTGGGCTGGGGAAGGGTGCGAGGCGTGCTATTGGAGCCATTCTCGGGGAATATGCCAAAGAAGGATCCCCCACTGTGAGAAGTGTTCATTGAGTTCAGTTCAGAAATAAACGAGGAAGAGAAGTTGTTTCTTCCTGTGGGGCCCAGAGAGGAGAGGCCTAACCCATCCCAGTCCATTTCCACACTGATGCTTTCCATTCCTGGAAGACAAACAAAGCCAATAAAATCAATTGTTTATGGTTTATATAAACAATGCTCAGCACATTATGGTCTGCAGGAGTCAATCTGCTGCAGGGCTGTATGACTGTCTTCGCTCAGATTTTGCCAAGTGCAGCTTTTTATCAACAGACAATGAAATTGCTCTGACTTATTACAGTATCTGTGCATCTTATTACATTTCCTGCAATTACCTAAAAATTTGCACTTTTCCTTGCAGCACTGCTGAGAATCCAAGCCAATACCCACAGTTGTTTTTTTTTTTTTTGTTTGTTTTTTTTAATATAAGTTGATGCAGATATAAATCACAGGGACTCTTTGTTGTTGGATCATCTGTAACAATTTCACATCATGCACTACAAATAGCTCCTGTTGGGCAACCTCATGAAATTTGACTGAAAGTAATGAGAGCCAGACACTCATCCAATCATGTGAATGTAATTATGTTTTTTTTTTGTGCCGTCTTAGATTTTTAATAATTCTTTAGGCTGTCTGTTTGTCCATCTCCCAAACCTTCCCATTCTATCTGACGCAAGTCCTGTTTAGTTTGTTTTCTTTTTAATACTTTCTCAAGGTTGATTTGACAGCTTTCCCTTCTATCCCACCACCCTTATTCCTTCACTTCCCCTCTCATAATCATTTTCATCCCATGCTTACCCTCGTACATTCCTGTTTTCCCCTGTTTTTGTTCCCCTCTCTCTAGCGTTCTCTCATGCATCCAGGCATTTTTTTTCCTCTTCTTTTTCTCTTGATCTAAATTAATTTTAAGTTTATTTTTCTTTGCTTATAAATAAATGGCTGAAAAGAACAGAAAGTTGATAGGAATTAGATGACAATTTAAGAAACAGAGTCATGGGATGCTAAGGGCAGCCCTTGGTCAAATAAACTGCACGTAGAGTAAAGTCTGTGAGGAAAAATGGAGATCAGTGATACAGGCGGTGAGGAGAAAGGGCAGAAAAAAAAACTGCCCAGAAAAGGTAAAAGAATTGATTTTCAAAGGAAGATGATTGGGTAAGAAAAGAGGAGGTGGCCAAATATGGCTCTAAAGAGAGATATGTGCTTTTAGTTATCTCGGAGTGAGTGTTGATTGACACCATGTTGAAGTATTATTTTGACTAATGTGCAATGGATTGATTGGATATAGAAGTGTGTCACTGAATGGGTGTGCTTGGAGATTTTCCATGCCTACAAATCGGAGAAAAACTGTTGTGACAGTCTTGAGCAATTGAGTGTGACTAACAAGACAAGGTTGTTCTCACTATTATGCTACTACCTAATGACCAATTTGCTAGTAATAGTGTACTCACTGCTGGGTGCATGAGATAACATAGCTGAACATACTGTCAAGCTTTACATGCTGGCTTTGCCAGAGGAATGTAATCAGATGAATGCATGACAGGCCTGGCCAGGTTGACTTCTCTCCCCAGCACAAAGGTAGAGCTGTGGGTGAAAAGAATAGTATCTCAGCAGGACCATTTCTCGGAAAACAGACAAATGCTCTTTTGGTTTGAGTGAATCCCTGATACCACACGAGGCAAACACAGCACTGCCATAAATGTTCAAACCAGATCAAATTTTTTTTTATTAACATTCCTCTATATCTGCATTTCTTAGTGGGTTGTATTGTGGGAAGGTCGATAGGTCAAAGGATCAAACATAGTAATAACTGTCATTCCTATGATTTGTTTTTTAATTTTTATTAATTAAGGGGGTACACAAGAAGGCCTTTGTCATCAAGAATCTCTTGGCCTCTTTTTGTTGGGTTCTGAGGAGCCTTGTGCCCCTCTCTGTAATTACAATATAGTTCATGAGAAGATTCTTTGTGCTGCTGCACCCCCAACCTAATCTCATTATGTATATTTGTCCATGTGACTCATTTCTGATGTGGAGTCCTTTTTCAAGTATCCCTCAGTGCAGATGAGGTGAAATGACTCCAAGGGAGTTGCTACAATACCTGCAGTAATGCTCAATTAAATCCCTAAACTGTATTTAATAAAATTAAATAAAAAACTGTTAAGAAGGATTATCAGTAATGTTGTCAAGACTTATCTGTAGATAGTCAAAATGTGTGCCTCATTTCTTTCTTCACAACAGATTTTTCTGGTTACATTTATGTCATTGTTCTGTGAGAATCCCCTGTTTACCTAAACTCCTCAAGGACACAATATGCTCAGGGCTCATATGCATTGCTTGTGTGTCCAAGAAATCAGAGTGAATTGTCTTCAAATTGCTCAAGCTCAGCTACAGGAGACCCATGCATAGCCCAGAAATTTTCCCTATCATATGAAGAAATTTCTCAAACTGATCCTGCAGAACTGTGCTGGGTGTACTTTCATATATTCCAAGCATACCCCATCTGTCTGACTGACCTAACATGAAGTACAAATTATTCTGTGTGCACTTGATAGACTGTAGACAGTGCTTCTAGTAAAGTACGCTTTCACTCTGATTGATGATGAAGTCAATTCCTCCCTTGCTTTCCTCTCCAGAGGCAAACGGGTATGCAACCATTCATTTTCACGTCCTCTCCATCCTTTACTGCTTTCATAGACGTGGGGCTCATGCTCACAGAGCCTCAGGGTAGAAAGAAACATGTAGTTGAAGTGCACAAACACCATTATAGATAGCAACCACTCACATCTTTCAACATCTATGTCATCATTTTTTACTGTTCACACATGTTTTGGTCATTCCCTTTTACAGACTATGACATGTTCAAGCTATGCCAAGATCCAAATGCTATCTGTTTGGGTCAAAGTATTTTTAAACCATCCCGAGGTATGTTAAGGAGTAAATGTCTAATAGTGGCATGTTTTGGGATGAGAGAAAATCATTAAGGTGCTATGTGCTAAAATACATTCAAATGAATGAAGCAAGGTTTGTTTAGTTTTAATGTAAAGTAAAAGAAAAAAAAATAGGCTCAACCATGCAAAATCTTTGCTATTATCCTTTAAAGTAAGGCTTCACCCACTGGGCACATCGAAGTAGGTGCTTATGCACTTGGTGCGATAATCCAAATAAAATGAAAGAGCCATCACCTCCCTGCCTGTCTTGTCAAGCCCTGGATTAGTTTCTTTTGACCAAGTTGACCTAGTCTGATTAATGAGTACCTCTTTGTTCTCATTACCAGTGTACATTCAGACAACCTGTGGCTAATTTCCCCCTCTACTCACTCTTCTTCTTCTCTTCTATTTTTCCCTTAACTGTTATTTTCTCTAGATTTTGATCCACCCACTCCATTTCTCTGATTCCTTCCTAACCAATCCACCACCTGTGAT
>VUQI01063051.1:0-27932 GCA_015106735.1 Paratilapia polleni | reverse complement strand
ATTTACATTATACATGCTTCCCTTAGGCAGTATTATTAGAAAACACAGCATACATTTTCATTGCTATGCAGATGATACCCAGCTGTATTTATCCATGAAGCCAGGTCGCATCAGATGGCTGCCCCTCCCTGAGCCTGGTTCTGCCAGAGGTTTCTTCCTGTTAAAAGGCAGTTTTTCCTTCCCACTGTTGCCAAGTGCTTGCTCATAGGGGGCCATCTGATTGTTGGGGTTTTCATTCTAATATTGTAGGGTCTTTACCCTAAAATATAAAGCGCCTTGAGGCAACTGTCGTTGTGATTTGGCGCTATATAAATAAAATTGAATTGAATTGAATGGGAGAGAAAAGATGTGACAGAAGGAATGAGAATAGTCTTGGTCTGGTAAGACTGGTTTTTATGTGTGTTTGTGTGTGTATTGGGGAGGCAGATGTAGCTCACTACATGAGGTCTGCTGAAAAGAGAACATCTGATCTCAACTGCCACAAAAGTGACATGTCTGTCTATGTGCGTGTGTGTCTGTTTGTGTGAAAGATAAGATGAGGCCTGAATCACACTGCTGATGATCTGTCTAGTCCAGTCAAACCCCAGTGTGTGTGTGTGTGTGTGTGTGTGTTTGTGTGTGTCACTTGGCACTCTTGCCTACAGCTACATTTTTGACTTGACAGTGACCTCAGCACACACACTCAAACACACATTCATACTTAACTTCTTTTGTTTTGCCTTTTTAGTATTAAATTCTAGCAAATGGGAAAACAAATAACCCTGGAAAGAGCACATAGTGGAATAGCCTTTTTTAATATCTCTTAAACACATTACTCATTTACACATTTACCTTTGCAATAGAGTGAGGACTCTGGTTTTGTGTAAACAGTAAGAGGTATGTAATAAGCCAGTGTTTTGGCAGTTAATGTTACATTATTGATACAGGTTTAAAGTCAAGAGTATTGATGCTGTAAGGGTAGTAGTGGCCTAATTGATCAACCGCTTGCTTAATGCTGACAACATTAAGAACATGTAACTCCATTACTAGGACACTTCAAAGAGCCTGATGGCAAACACACATGCATACATTCACACATGCATACATGTCCACACAGACACACACAAGAAAAAAAAAATGCCATATATATTTTAATGCCACTGTAGAAATTGTATATTTTACAAGTTGTATAAACACAATGCAGCTGTGTTTAATGTGCTCTGAACACAATACCTCTGACAGGAATACAACTAAATCTGACAAAAATGATAAAAGTTATGATTTAAATATTATTACATTAATTTATCATTGAAAATACAAAGGAATTCCACCAAGCGATGGCAGCTTTCAAGACTTTATCTTTTGATACTGAGAATATATTTTGGTTGAACTCCACACATCTCCAAACTTTCCTCCTTCTCATGTTAAAAGCATTGTATCTCTCTCTGTTATCAGTCTCCTCTCTCTCTCTCTCTCTCTCATAGATGCCAGCCATAATGGCAGTGCCAGGCAGGTGATGGTGATGCCAAGCTGGAATGACACGCACACACACATACACAAGTATACACAAACGTCTCCCTACAGACGTTCTTAATTAGACTCCACCCGTCCCCCATGGTCCCTGTGGCAGGCGAGACAAAGGGAGGTTCACTCGTTTGGACGTGTGAGTGTGTCTGCGTCTGCCTGTGTGTGTGTGTATGTGTGTGTGTGTGTGTATACTGTGTGTTTGTGTCTGAGGGGCCTATCTTTAGCAGATGCTCATACCTCTCCCGTCTCTCTGTGTGCTGAGCAGCGGTGCTATCATTAAAGTGTCATTGAGAAGTGGCACCACTTAATTTTAGCTGCTCTCACTGGGGGCACTGCTGGGAGACGCTGGAGACTGAGAGGGAGAGAGGGAGGAGAAAAAGGAGAGAGGGACAAGAGATGGAGACAGAGAGGCGAGCTAGAAGAAAGATATAAATGTTCAGTGGAAAGGATTAAGAGGGAAGAGGCATGTAGGTTTGAGAGAAAAGCAAAAGAACCTTGATAAGACAACTTATTGCAGCCACAGGCTCAACTTTGTCCAGATGAGCAACAAAGGGAAAAATGTTGCTTATCTTCAAATCAATCAAATCAATCAAATGTGATAAGACTTGCTCAAGCAGCAGCCTCTCGTAACAACATCTTACTTTCTCAGATTTTGGAATAAAGACAATTTCTGCAATACTCCATGGAACTCTTACCTCATTGGTACGAGTTCTCAGGGTGGCACAGTGGTCCAGTGGTTAGCACTGTCAACTCATAACAAGAAGGTCCTGGGTCTGAGCCAGCTGGGACCTTTCGGTGTGGAGTTTGCATGTTCTCTCGGTGTCTGTGTGGGTCCTCTGGCTTCCTCCCACAGTCCAAAGACTTGCATGTTAGGCTAATTGGTGAAGTGGTGTTAGCGTGAATGGTTGTCTGACTGTGCAGGAGGACTGAAAACCCATTGCGGGTGTAAACTGCCTTTCGACGATAGTTGGGATAGGCTCAGCAACGCCATGACTGTGGGTGGATGGATGGCTACAGAACTCAATGCACTGCATCTTGACAGAACAAGAAAAATGGACACAAACATTTTACAACATTGTATTTAGAAAACATATGCAGAAATACTGCTGAATGGATAAGGCCTTCATTTTCTTTCTACTGTCAAATTTTCTTCAATTGCTTGGTCTTTTTTTCCCTTGTGTTTGTAACTTGCTTATAATAAGTTCTCATTTCATCATTGTCATGTGTCAAACTCAACCCCCAACATTTAAAAAATGTGTAGCTCTGCTGACTAAAAATGTCAAAAACATTAGCTACCTCAGCAAACTGGTGGTTACTACCCACCATTCCTGTAGCTGCTTCACAGTGAATGCCCTTCAGTGAATTCAGAAGAAATTAGCTAGGTATACAAAACTGGCTGCTGTATGAATCAAGCTATATTTTACTGATTTTACAATTTGAATGAAAAAACAAAACAAAACATGATATACAAAAAACAGAGAGTAGGAATATGAGGAAACAGAGGAAAAAATAAAGTGAGAGAGGGAGTATATTACACTTCTCTCAGCAATTTCCCAAACAATTTAATTACCCCAAGATGAGTTACATGAGACACACAGACACACAAGATACACACACACACACACACACACACACACAAACAGCATCCCAGTGGCGTCGGGCTCGGTAATGAATCCATGTCTCAGGGACGTCAGGTGAGAAGCAGCACTTCCTATGGAGAACCCAAAATAGCCAAGTGTGTGAGAGCTTGAAAGAGAGGGCAGACAGACAGATGAACAGACATACAGACAGACAGATAGAGATACTGTGTACCTGTAGAGTGATAGATAAGTGAGTGTACTTTCAGCCATGAGAGAATGCCAAGTGAAAAACACTGTCATTGCAGAAGCTTGTGACATGGCTGAAAATGTATATGTTTGCATATTATAGGTCTTCCAGACTTTTCCCATTTATTTATTGACCTTGACCTTGGTATCATCACTCTTTCTCTCCCTCCTTCCCATTTGTCTATCCAATGTGTCAGTAAAATGTTAGCACATTGTCGTTGTCTTCAAGAGCAGGTATAGACTTGTTAATCTCGCCCCCTCTGCTTTCTGCTATTTAGATTTTGTCTTCAAGGCTAATGTATTTTCATAAGGCAGTTGCCAACACATACAGAACATTTTCCACAGTCTCAGCAAACTGTTACTTTTACTGCAGGGACTTTTAAAACTTTTTTTTTTGGACTCTCCAATATTATCCACATATTATTCTCTTTCTCACCTCTGCAGCCTGCCATCACCTCCTTTCATCCATCTTCCATCACCACTCAAGGTCTTTCAGATTTTAAATCTGGCTACTTTTGTAAAGTTTTACACAACTGTTTTAACATATCAGTTTGAGTTATTATTTTTAAAATGCTTTGGTGGTGCATGTCCATAAGGTTTAGGGGTTAAAATCAAAGCAGCAGTGGTCAAAATCAGGATTAATTTCTCACACAGATCCTGTCAGAGTTGCATATGACAGAACAAATTCTGTGATATTTGGTTCCGTTCTATATCATTTCAGGCATCGCAGCTCAGAAAGCGTTACTGTCTTTGTGTTTGTATATGATACCTACTACTTAGAACTACAATTTAGGAAGCTACAAAAGGTATTTTCACTGCAAAAACAATATCAGCATCTGTGATGATCCTTTTAGGTCAGAATCAAACTCACCCTACAGTACTATGAATACAAAGCAGTGCTTTAGACCTTCTCATTAGAACATTGTCCTTCTATCTTATTTAATACACGCTTCCCATAGTCTCCTTTCTCTAACCTTTCCTTGCAGCCACCTACTGCTCCCTCCACCCTCACTCTCTTCTTGTTTGACACTTGCTGTCATACGTTCTTGGCATCTGCTCCCTGCTTACTTCCCACATGTGTTCCTACCTTGTCCTGCCCAAGACAACTCCATATATCCTTTTACTCAGCTTACATCTCCGTCCTTCTCCTTTTTTTAAATTCTCTGTCTACATGCTGTGTCTCTGTCTCATCTCATACCATGTGGTGTACCTGATAGGGCAGCTCACTCCTCATGGATCTCTTTGTGTTGTTGACTGGGAATTGATTGTGGCACTTTTAGTGTTGGGGCCCATCATTGTATTTTCTTCTCTCAGCATGGGATCCCTCTCTCTCTGCAACCCTCTCTGTTAAACCTTTCTCAGCCCCGCAACCGTCTGCACCTAGCTCTACTTTCAACACTGATATCTTTATATTTTCACAGATCTTTCACTGTAATATAGCATTGTTTGGTATAGTTTAAGTCAAAATAGAAATATCTTACTTTAGCCTACAGTTGTCACTGTTTTATCTTGCTTTAAAAAAAAAAAAAAAAGATTTAGAGTTTGGAGTTGAATTTCAAAGTGTTTTGCAATAAAAGCAAGCATGTTGTGGTTTGAATCTTCTGCTGTGTTTGGGCCTATTAATGGTCCGAAAGTGTTTCCACTGTACTGGGAGCAAAGCAGCATTTAATCACAAAGGGTGATTTGACATGACTACAACATCTGTCCCTTACAAGTATTACTGCACTCTACATCCTCTGTGTGTGTCATTTGCAAAGTGGGATAGAGTCATGATAGTTTGCCAGAAGAGATGGCAGGAAAGGAGAAAACATCATGCTAGAGAAAAAAAGAGACTGAAAAATGAAAAGTGAGATTTATGTACTAAAGAATAAGAGTGAAACAAAAATGAGGTCAAAAATGGATAAAATGGGCAAAAAAAAGAAACATTGAGCAGAAGCCTGCAGATGAGAAAGGAGGAGAAGGGTGAGGAAAAGAGAACCAGAGAAGAATGTGGTGGGAGGTGAGAAAGTAGACGAGGGGGGACCTGAAGAAGGGATGAGAAAGGAGAGGATGAGGAGGAAAAAGGAGTGAGGCCCTCTTCATTTATTGCTCCAGTGGAGAAGAACGTAGAGCTCTCTAATGGTGCTGCCATGGTAATAACAATAAAAACCAGGAGAACAAGAGAAAACGAGAGGCAGCAAAAGAAAGAGAAGAAGACAGAGGTTAGGACAGAGTGGGAAACATAAAGTATGACTGTTTTCTTTCCACATTTCCATATTTTCCCATTTAGCTCTCCCTCGCTCTATCTTTCCCTGTACCCTCCACCCAACACAACAGCCCTTTCCCTCTCTTCTTCTTTTCTGTCTTTCCGCTGTTGGCGCTGTGTGTCCTTGCTCTATGCTTTGTTAGGCAGGGCAGTGGCACTGCTGTAGCTGCTGTGTCAGGGCTTTCTATTGGTGGTGATTAATGTATGGAGATGGACTGATCGTCACCATCCACCAACAATATTCTCACCGCCGGCACAGTGGAGGTGCACACAGGGGGTAGGGGACATGGAGACACCCTGCACATAGGTGTCAGTAGTAGTGAATCATAAACACTTGTTATATTTGGAGACGAAAGAGACCACGGCACAAATGTGTATGTGGGTGCATTGCATACAGTAAAGACAGAGAAAACTTTCTTTGTTAATTATGAGAAAGACTATTGCATCACACTACAGTAAATGTATCACAGAATTATAGGATAATTATCTGAGATTAATATCTAGTAATTACATGGTGAACATTTTGAAAGTTATGAACTAAAGTGATTAATTAGATTAAAATTAATTAAAATTGCTAACAATAATCAGCAACTATTTTGATTATTGATTCAGGATTTGACTCTAAAATCTCAAATTTTACTCATGCCATCTTCTTAAAAAATTGGTTTTATATGTTTTTTTTTTTTTAATATAACTGTAAATGTATCACCTTTCTATCCCAACCTGAGTACCTCATTGTTTACTGTTATCGAGATAAACTTTTTTACAGACAAAACCAATACATTGGCAGAAGAAATTTTAAAAAGTTGCCTCTCATATTTTAGTCTGCATCTTATGTGTAAGACTTACAACTTAAATCATGGAGCCTTTGACTGATGATTGTGACATCCTGCTCTAGTTATGAGATTTTAAATCATAGTAAGAGAGGTTAACATCTCTGGTAAATTCAATGCATTTATAAGCAAACAAATCAGTGATTGCTGTGTGCTGCTTCTTGATCACTTTGGTTCACTGAGTTGGACCAGTTGCTTCAGTGCTGGAAAACTTGCTTATCTAGTTTTCATTTGTTTGCATGTAGTAATCCTGGTGGATGAAGCAAGACATCAACTTGAAACATGGTACATTTCCAACATATTCCCTGGGAATCAATAAAAAATAACATTAAGCCTCTTATACGTCTTGAGATATGTGTTAATGGCAACACAATTTGACACTAGACTATATTAACAGAAATTATCAGGACAAGGTGGCATCATTACATGAGGAGACATGAACCTAGAATTTCAAAATCTCTGTAGTGTTGAAAAACAGAGCTAAGATGGAGCACCCAAACTGTTGTTATTTAATAAATGTAATTAACAAGTAAAATTTGTGCAATATATGAGCACCAAATGGTGAGCCAACCTGGCATTTCTGCCCACACTGCATATGTGTGTGTTATGATTAGGCCAAGGAGACAGTAGATAAATTAGCTTTGGGTAGAAAATGAAAGCAGAAGATATACTGGATTGCCCTGTGAGAGTTCATGTAGTAAGTAGCCACACACACACACACTAAACCTTTCCTCTGTCTCTTCCTCCCTATCCACCTTCCCATCCATCAGGCCATCTCAGGGAGCTGCCCGCAGTTCCACTGGCTGGTTTAATTGTTAATGCTAATTGCTATTTATTGGCTCAGATGCAAATGATAGGCTGGCCAAAGTGAAATTTTATGAGGAGTGAACTCCCCCTCTCACACAAATTGAAAAAGTGAAACAAGAGGAAGAGGGAAATGAGGCGAGAAGAGAAGAGCTTAATGGCGGCTCTTTAATAGCAGAGAGCAAAAATTAAGACTGATTTAAGACACGGAGCTAAATCCCCCCAAAATCCTCTGTGATCCCCACTCAGGGAGACACCCATTTGGCACAGCCGGAGAGGAGAGGAAGAAACAGGAGAGGATATTAAGGCAAAATCTGAAATTCATTTAGTCTTGAAAGCTAGTCAGTATTACATTTCATGATAAAATATGACAAACTCTTATTTTTTTTAACCTGACTCAAGACTAAAATGAACTTGTTGTGCTTGACTATAAAGCTTGAAACTTATTTAAAAGAAATAGATAGACAGATAGATAGATAGATAGATAGATAGACATTCTCAGCAGTATAACTGTATTAGAAGAAAGCATATGGAGAATGACACTGGGCTGAGGTCAAACTTAGCCAGCGGCAGCCTCTAACTGACTACGAACTGAGCACGCACTTGAACATTGTCCACTTTCTAATACACTCTAAAAGGCAAAGCAGTATTTGCACAGCACATTATCTTAATGTAAGCCTGACAATATGTGTGGATGTGTGTGTGTGTGCTTTGCCATAGTCCAGGCACAGGACAAGCTTTGCGGCATTGTTTGACACAGCGGTGTCCTCTTTTTAGTCTCACTCATTTGCTTTTCCATCTATCCATTACTCCCTTCCTCACTCCTGTCCATCCCTCGCTCCATCACTCCATCTGATTGAAGGATCTTCTATCCATCTTCAAGGTGTGATCGCCCTGCCAATTAAAGACCAATCCAATCACATCTGAGCTTCTGTGTGTGTTTGCGTGTGGGGCAGCAGTGTGGGTATACGTGTCTGCATGTATACACATATGTATGAGAATGGATGTGTGTATGTGCATCTAGGTGTGTGTGAGATGTGAGATTTGGCAGGTTAATGCAGTTAGGGTTATTTCACAGTCCATTAAGAAGCTTATGTTGACCTCCTGACCCTAAAGCCAGCAACACAGAATCCATTATCATGACAATAGGACTGCGTGTGCACGTTTGTGAGTGTGTGTGTCTGTGGACTCTGTCTGACATGATTATGCCTTGTGGAAAATCTAAGTTAGCATGTACAGAAAAGATCAGAGTGGAAAATGAGTGAAAAGAAAGAGACAAATACAGATAACTTAGATCTATTGCCTTTTTGATCACTGAAGATTTGGTGAGTAAATTCTGTGCTGTAGAATATTTTGTATAATTATAGTTAACAGAATAGAGGAAGAAGGACAATCAGTGGAAGAGAAGATGCTGACGTTAGCTTTTTAAAACATTTTTTAAGGGTGCTGGAAAATTTGATTGAATTACATAGTGAGAAAAGCCTGGTACCCTCCGTATGTGTTGAAGCGCATGTGTATGTGTAGGTTTATTTTGTGTGTGACTGACGGACTGAAGGAGGAAGCTTGTCAGGTGTGACAACCTGAATGCTGCTATACAAAAAGCTCAACTGTGAAAAAGAATGACCTTTCCCCTCTTAACAATATTTGTAATATAAAGCTTTATGTGAAACACTGACATTAGTTTGATAATTTTGAAGTTGTTGCATTCTTAAGTTGCGCATGTTTTTAAATGTGTACAGCATGTTTTTCATTATATTTCAGCCACTGTGCACAATCTCATCCTCTCAAAACTGCTATACAAAAAAACAACTTTTCTTGAGAGTTATTACACTCAATAACCCAGTCCTTCCTGTGAAAATATATTATCCTTAATATTCTTATTTTTTCTCTCTCAATGCTTCTCGTAATACTCATATACTTCTACTTCAATCTCTGTTGCTTGCTTTCTCATCTGTTTATCTACTTATTTCCCTAACATTGGGCAGGTAACCCTGACCCTCACCTTGCTCCTCTGTATCCAAACCTCTAGGATAGTTATTGATCCACATACACTCAGACTCGCACAAAGACTTGGCTGCTGTGTTCACGGTTAATGAGACAGACACGGCCGGTCTAGGTCTGGATGGGTTACAGTGTGAGGACCTATAAATAAACTAACAGTGCCTGAGGGAATCACAAGATTGAATTTATAAAACTTTTGTTCACAGCCTGAAAAAAAAAAAGTGTAAAGAACAAGACTGACACTTAGCAGAAAGCTAAACAAATGTTTTTACCCTGTATGGACACAAGAGTAAGGACCAAAATATAACTGAAAAAATAAGAGAAAGAGAAAAGCAATGAAGGCTATAAACTAAAAAAAAAAAAAAAAAAAGAAAAAAAAAAAAAAAAAAAAAAAAAAAAAAAAAATGTTTATAACTAAAAAGGTGACATGCTTAGAATAGTTAAACTTGTAATGTTTCTGACAAATCAATAAGTAGTATATAAATAAACAACTGTGTGTAAAACGATGATACTTAAGGACCATGACAGATTACTAAGAAAGCTACAACCTTTCAGCTAGATCCAGTAAAATATCTACTGTCCAGTAAAAGATGAATTATTAATCAAATTACTGTTTTGAAAGTAAAGAATTAACTGTTTATTAGGAATAGGGTTGTCACAATACCAGAATTTCAAACTTGACACCCAGGAAAACACTCGTTTACCATTTCCATTACCACCGGAAAAAAAGTGACAAAATTAAGAGGCATGTTTTTGTTTTATAAAGATAAGAACAATACTGGTCCAAGCAAATATCTTCATCGACAGCCTTGTTTATTTCCTCTGCTTCTGGTGACTTGGCACCATAATTTTGTTGCTGATCAAACAGAGCCGGTAAGGTAAGCTGCCACTGTTTCTGTCTGCCGACTGGTAGACTTTTCTCTGCCTCAATTTGGGACACAAATAATTGTGACACTACCTTA
This sequence comes from Paratilapia polleni, assembly GCA_015106735.1. Lineage (NCBI taxonomy): Eukaryota > Metazoa > Chordata > Actinopteri > Cichliformes > Cichlidae > Paratilapia > Paratilapia polleni. The sequence goes on along the minus strand of VUQI01063051.1, from coordinate 17,755 downwards.
ATGATAAATTAACAGACAGCTAATGTGGCTACCGGGTAAGTGCTAATAGTCGAACGTGTGTGCCGACCTGGCAGTTATGATAACTGATCAATACTTAGATATTGTTGAAAGGGGAGCTTTACTGGCCTCTCCAAATTCTTCATAAAGAGGAATTTATAAGGGGTGTCAGTCTTTAAGATGCTTCGCCAGGTTTGTTGCTACTGTTCATGTGTTCACCTGCTAGTGAAGGGAGGGGCTGTGTGTCTGTCTGTCTGCAGGTGCTGTGTGAAGTTGTGTTTCAGCTCGAGGAGATGCATTTGTATCAATACTGTTGCAAATGCGTACAAAATCTAATTTTTAGAGTAGGTTAGTAGAGATATTTTTGACAACCCTGCTCGGTACATACACTGCCTACAGAACTTATTTATTATGTATTTTTTTGTAAAACAGTACCATTGTGTTTTTCAGAATTTTGGTACGAAAAAGTATTGTAAGCATCGGTTCTTGTTACATCACTAAACAGGAATACCAACCACAGGCCGTTTTAAATGAATCTTTTCCTAATAACCTCAATACAGAAAAATATTACAATATAGCAAACTAGTTGCAGTCATTTTCAGCTTATATTATTGTTAAATTGATGAGAACTGTGACATCTGTATTGATGTGTGCTCCATTACTTTATAAATGTTTATGATGCACAGTGAATAATCTCAGCAGGATTTGACTATCAAAGAGAAATCTTTAACAGTTCACTCTTTTCATCTCTCTTCTGTTTGTTCTTTATCACACCTTTGTTTTAAAGAGAAACCTGACAGAGAAAACCTTCTCTCTATATTTATGACAATCTTCCCCTTTTTCCTCTGATTGATGGCAAAGTTGTAATATCAGAATTATTTGTGTGGTTTGTAAACAAAGCACCGCTGCAGGTTATTCACTGCTGGTTTGTCCTTGCTGAAGCTTTTAGTGTTATATTGAGTGGAAACCGTAAAAACATTGTTTCTACTGCTCCTTGGGGGAGAAATAAAACTCCTCAGCCGGCAGAGGAGAAACTTTATGCTTTCTGTTCTGCTGCTTTTCACTTTTACACCATTTTTTTCCCCCTTGAACCACGCTGATACTCTGTCAGCCTGCTGCTCTGTTCAAGGTAATTCCAGATAAATGAGTGAAGGTCTGCATACCTTTAAGTCTGCAGGCCTTCCCAGGAGATAAATTAAATGCACCTCTCAGTTTGAATTCTAATCAGAGCCGTTGGACGCGCGGTTTCTGAGGTTAAATGAAGTCTGCACACAGTAGGGTGTGATTGTAAAATTGTGAAGCCCCGCTCGGCTGAATGACGAAAAGGATGAAAGAACTTCTCAGTAACACAGAGAACATAAAAATGAGGCTAATCTCAGAGGAGATTTATTCATGTTAAGATTAAAACCCACACCTTTCTTTCTGGTTAGAGATGTATCCTAAAGTCAACCTGGAGCTAACATGAGGCCAGGTTGGACAAATCTTTGTGCTAAAGGCTGAGCTAAACACCCTCCCTTCCTGCTGCTGCTGCTGCTGCTTTTCTGAGACTCAGCGGCTTCATTAACTGTCGCCCGACATGAAGCTCCTGGCTGGCTTTCAAACACAGACCATAAAGCACACATCAGGGGACACACATCACCTGATGCGCCCTGACTGTGTCTCTGCTCTGACTGGCTCCAAACACACATAAACTGAACAGTATTATCCAGGAAGTGTCTGACTCTGCTGGTTTCTACTGATGTTGAAATGACATTACGGCCACCTTATTACCTTAAATTTTTACATAAATAGGCAAACTAATAAGTAAAATATGTCACCCTCTGTGGGAAAGTACTCTAATAAACTCCAATCGAGTACATGTGCGATAAGCTTTTTCAAAGAGATTCAACAACATACAAATGCACATAAATCAGGCATAGCATTAGTTCAAACAATCATCAAAGTAAAGCTCTGCCAGCAACCCCACCAGATCCACTGATCTCAGTGCCAGCGTACATCAGCCGATTTATAGCATTATGTTACATTTATGCCACAGATAGGCATACAAATTCCCAGAAATGTACATACAGGTTTAGTGATGCATATCTGTGAAAGGTCTGTTTGAAGTGATGTGCAGTATATTAACTAGCTCAGGGAAAACTAGCTCGTGAAAACACGTTGTAATTGCATCCCGCTTGCTCATTATGTTAATGCAATAGCTGCTGCTCTGCCAGTGTAGACATGTTGATTTTTCACATTGTCATAGCTGTGACAACACTTGTATAGACTTAATTGGTTCTGAAATCATCTCTCTTTCCTGTGCTTCAGTGAAAGTTCAAGATATATTGGCTGCAAGTCCAACGCGAACAGCTCAGTCACTCTCATGATGGCAGAGCAATGCAAACAAATCAGCGTGCAAGTATAAATGCAAGCGACAACAACTCACTGCAGTGAGATTCGACACAGTACTTTAGGTTAAGCTTCAGCTGATACCCTTCTACACGCATAATGGGAAGTATCAAAAAGTTACTTTGATATTATTAATACTTGATACTTTGACACCATTTAAGCTGCTTTAGCTTGACTGAAGTTGCCCGATATCTGCAAGCCACGTTGCAACCCACCTCCACCCCTGCTCCTCCATGTTACGGTCTATATGACTTAATCAAAGTCTTGCTGCTGCTGCCCCACACCTCCAGCTTTCCAAGTATGTGCATGGAAGGGTGGGGAGGTCCAAGAACAGAGCAATACAACTCATTCTCATGGCAGGTCATGAAATACTGACGACTTTTAATCTACTGATTTGTGTTTTTGGACATGAATTTTACAGGTTTTTTTTTTTATAATCCTCAAAATTAATTACCCAAAATTGTAAACACGACTTTTCATCAGTCCACTCTCATGTACTGATTCATGTCCACATATACAAAATATTATTTTCCACTTTTGAAAGGCACAAAGTCTACATTTGGAGGTTGGAGGGGTTCGTGGTGACACAAATCATTTCGAGGCTCACTCCAGAAACCCAAACTCGAGTCACACACGTCACAGATTTTGACACAAATTTTTAAAAATGCATTATTAATTAAAAATATGTCGCTTGGTTAAGTTTAGGCATTAAAAACTACAAAACACCAAATCTAAGTTACTGCCAATAGACATAAAAATAGTCTTGTGACTATAGTTGTCCTGAATTAAATACTGTTTAGCCAAAAACAAAACAAGAAATTGTGGCAAATACCTAAAATTTAACCCCATGGTGCAGGCCTGATAAGGATTACACCCTTATGGGCACCACAGATGCATAACTGTCCACATTATAGTATTTTCTAGCCTAAGTTAAGACCGCTTGTTCCATACATGTGGAATCAACCGTGTAACATATCGGTTTGTTGTTTATTTTCCCCACGAGGTAACACATTCAATAAATAGCCTACACTGTAACAGGATAAGTTGCTTTGTTTGCTACCTGGATTGTCTGTAGTTTTCTCGTGGCGTCTTCTTACAATTCCAGCATATGGATCCGTCTAAAAAGCTGAATCTTCCTCACAAATACACTCTGAGTCACATGAATAGCTTTGCTTATTTCTCCAGCTCTCAAAAGCAAACAGCAGTAATCCTTCCTTTTATGCAGCTGGAATGGATCTAGCAAAAGCAAAAGCTTCTTTTACCAACAGCAACAAATGTAATCCAGGTAACAGGTGAAGTACAAAGAGCCAGAAGGCTGCGGTTTGAGCCTAACTAAGGACACACTGTTTATGAATATTTCAATCATGGTCACTTTATTCAACATTAAGTTACATTTAGGTTCACATCATTTTTGTATTCTCAGGGTTTCACTGACTTTAAAAGGGAAAGTTCTGATTTTTTTTTAGGTCTATTTTCATATAATATACAATACAAGCCATTTCAAAGAGTAATTGCTCTTTGTAATACTTCCTCCTTCCTCTGAAAAGATCCCTTCCTGGCCCACAGCACAGTTCATTAAGCTCCTTTGTTGGAAAGAAAGTGAAATTGATGAAGAGAACAAAAGAGAGGCTGAACACCTGAGACACACACAGCATTCAGTCAGTGCTCATCCATATGGAGCAGACAAAGGTATGTATGTGTGGTTCCTGCACCTGCATCTGGATTTTGATCCAAACCCTGAATCAAATGAAAATGGAAATAATCTGAAATCAATGTGTTTTTGTAAAGGCCAGCTTTAGTCAATCAACACTGAATCTGTGTGTCAGTTAGGATGGAGATCCTAGAGATAGTTTTCACAGTGGATAGCGTATCAAAACCTCAGCAGAAACTGCAAGCCGCTTTGTGAGCTTTCCTGCTTTGAATCTTTTTGCTCCAGATAAGAAACACACAAAGTCAAACATAGAAAGTCCAATAAAATAAAAATACATATGAAAGTGTGTGGATTTTATTTATTTTTTTAATTTTCACTTATTCCCTTACTCTCATGTCTTGCTTGTTCTCCCTGTAGGAACAACTATTAAACCAACAGAATGAATGAAACAAACAAGCTGCTGTAGCCTCAGGGTTCTGTCACACACACACACACACACACACACACACACAGCCTACACGGTCTAGTCGTTCTCTTACTCACTGTTTCACCACTCCTCTGTCCTCTGGAGGGTTTCTCCTCCAAAGAAGAACTACTTACTGAAGCAGCATTCCCTATGATTTTTTTTATATTATGAATCAGAAGAAAACACTGACTCCAATTTCTTCAAAGATTAAAACATTAAAAAGTTCACAGTAAAATGGATGAAAGCACAGCTGTTTTATATTTGTATACTTTGAACCATGTAAAGTAAAAGTAAAAGGAAATGATGAACAAATAACATCAATGATTTTCAAATTTCTGGTTAATTCTAATCTATTGCATATGCAATAGAATATTAACATTTGCAAGAAGTTACAGCTGACACTATTACTAAAATGCAGCCATTATAGTGCAATATTATAGTACAATAGATATTGTCTCCCCGTGCAGATGGTGCCTCCGAACCTCCAGAGGATTCAGTGGGTCGGCACACTCGGCGTGCCCAGAAATCTGCTGCCCTGCTGGGCTTTGTGAGTCCAGAGAGCCCCCTGCTGTTCCTGGAGCTCCACCAATACAAATACACACTCAAGCCAAAACACACCGGCAGAGCAGTCTTTGTCTTAGTTATATTAACATTTACACCCCACTATCCTTTGGAGATTCTCTCTTTCAAAGCAATTATCTGAAGCCATAGGATTTCATGATGTAAAAACTGTATAATTTAGGTTTCTTGGTTGCAAAAGTACGGTGCAGTGAAGCCTTTTTTTTTTTCTGAAACCAAATTAAAAAAAGAAAGATGAACACTGTGTAATACAGTAGTGATTCCCAACCAGTCCAGCCAGTGCTACCAGTAGGCCTACCCCAAGGGCTTCTTCCACAGCAGTTAACTAATTTGAAAAAAACAAAACCAAAAACCATAAATTAAAATTCAACTAGAGGATGCAGTGCACTGGAACAGGTTTGAGCACAAAAATTTCAAGTTATAAGTAATGAATAATATCTTTAGACAGCTTAAAGAAAATGCCTAAATGGGCTGAAATCATTTTTTAAATGCATGGATGGCACATGAAATTGTTAACTGATAACAAATAAAGAAATATGAACAAATATGAAAATGCTTACTAAACGTATTGAATACCAGTTAAATATAGTAGCCAACAGTAGTAGATGAATGTTTGAAACAGCTTGCAAAAACAGCTAACAGTTATTAACAAAAAGTGCAAATAAAAAGTTGAAAATTACTAGCTAAATGTACAGAATGTAGCAGGTAAAACTGTTAGCTAGTAGAGGATAAACACATCATCCTATTAGCTAAAATTACTGAATAAAAAATGTAAATAACATTTAAATAAAAAGCCTGTAATTAGTAGCTAAATATATGGTTACCAGGTGACACTGCTACATAGTTATCTAGCAAGTGAAACTTTTGTCTCTGTGGATTTTAAATTAATTAATATGGTATTGAAGTGCAGACTTTGAGCTTAAATTCAAGGGGTTTTACAAAGATTTTACATTAACTGAATCCTTGTCCTGCTGGAACACCCAATTGTGTCAATGTTTCAACTGTCTAGCTGTTGACTTGAGGTGAAGTTGAAGAATTTGGAGGTAGTCCTTCTTCATTAGTCCATCCACTTTGTGCAATGTACCAGTACCACTGACAGCAAAACAGCCCCAGAGCATGATGCTACCACCACCATGCTTGACAGTTGGTACAATGTTCTTATATTTGAAAGCCTCCCCTTTACTCCTCCAAACATACCTCTTGTCATTGTGGCCAAATAGCTCAATCTTTGTCTTGTCTGACCATAAAACCTTTCTCCAGAAGGCATTTTGTTTGTGCATGTTTGCAGCTACAAATTTCAGTCGAGCTTAAAGGTGTCAATTTTGGAGCAGAGGCTTCTCTCATGTTCAGCACCCTCTCAGTCCATGGTGACGTAAAACTCACTTCACTGTGGACAGTGACGCTGGTGTTCCAGCAGTTTCCAGTTCATGGCAGGCTTGAGCCTTGGTGGTTCCAGGGTTTTTCCTGAACATCCTAACCAATTACCTCTCATCTGAGGGTGACAGTTTGGCGAAGTGATGACACATCCAAATAACTTGTAAACTTGGAGACAACTGGGTGTTCCAGCAGGACAGTGATCCCAAACACACATCAAAACTGACATTAAGCTTCTGGAATGGCCTTCCCAAAGCTAAAGCAAAGAAGAGTGGTCAAATATCCAGCTAGAATTATGTCAGAAGCTTGTTGATGGCTACCAAAAGCATCTGGTCGAGGTGCAACTTACTAAGGGACATTTAACCAAATATTAGTGGGGGTGTATGTATATATTTGACCCTGTATGTATAATTTTGACCCTGTGTGGATTACAGAAAAGCCAAAATAAATTCAAACTTGTGCACCCAATTCTTGTTTTCTAAAGTCATTAAAGATGTATGCTGTACAATCATTCCACCCTGGAAAAAGAACAGTTCAAAAAAATCATTAAAAGCCCAAAATTACCATGACGTTCATGGCCATGATGAGTGTATGTAAACTTCTGACCGCAACTGTAAATATAAGAGATGGTTTGATGAAATTCTCGGTTCTTGGATTTAGACAAGAAAGATTGGGAACCATTATAGTATAGTAAAGATGGGGAAAGATCCTCCAAAGAGCTCAAAGGACCTGCCCCGGCAGCACGCCCAGGAACCTTCTGCCCCATTGGGCTTTATCAATCCAGAATCCCCCACCCCCACTGTCCTTGGACCTCCAACAATAAGATATTCATGCCAACACACACATTAATGCTATCTTAGTTTCTTTTTTCATATCACTGTGGCCTACACAGTCTCCGCTGAAGCAGTTTTTGAAACCAAGCTACTGTTTTGATCACAACAGTAAGTAAGTAAATAAGAAAAAGTAGATTATAGTATAATGCTGTATCATGCAGATGGTGAAAGGAAATCCAGAGGGTCTCCAGCATGCCCAGAAACCTGCTGCCCTGCTCAGCTTTATAAGTCCAGATCCCCCACCCCCTGGTCATGGTGCTCTTTCAACACACACACACACACACACACACACACACACACACACACACAAGCTGTGTGTGTCTTTGTGTGTGTCTTTGAACACACACACAAAGACACACACACACTAGCTGTGACTCATAATAATGCTGCTCATGTACATGGTAAGAAATTAATCTCATACACACACAGTGAAGTCAGCAACTTACAGCCGCACACACATATAGACAGACAGACAGACACACACACACACATGCATACACATGAGTGTAGTAAGCAGCTAATCCCCACCCCATCCACACACACGCGCAGGCATACAAAGTCAACAATTAATCCTCCACACACTCACACACAGCAGTGGTGTTGGAGGGAGTGTCAGCGTTTCTGAAAGACTGAACAGATGCCAATTGTCCAGCTGCCACCTTCTGCCATGTGTGTGTTTGTGTGTGTGCTCATGTGTCTAGAAGGTCAAGAATATTTTGTCCTCTCCAAAGGGCTGTTTATGGGTTTACACCTGTTTTTTTGGTCAATATTAGGGCCTGTATAATATCCCTGAGGGTCCTCACAAGTATAGTAGTGCAGTTGTGAGTACAAGCCAATACCCGCTTAAATAATTTACGTGTTTTTGATTCTGTGTTTATATTTCACATCTTCTTCACTGGAGATGGAAGTGTGTGAGGTAAAGTGGAGAGTGTGGTCAACATGCTGTTTTACTCTGTTGTGTTTGGATATAATGAGGCAGAACTGAAACTTATTAAAAGTTCAATTAAACAGTTTCCAGGGGAACAGAGAGCTGCTGCAGGCGGATGCTCCTCATTGTGGTCTGTTGTTGTTTCACAAGAGAGAGACAGGACTTAATTTAGACTAACAGACTAATGAGCTTTATCATCTGAGAAAAAATAACTTTTTAATACATTTTGAAACTACAAAAATGTACAAATTGGTTTGGAAAGGAATGAAAGATGAAAGCTAGAGTGTGGTTTGCTGCTATTTGATGCCTTTTGAGTGCCCTTTGATGATATAAACTAAGAGTTTTAGTGTCATAGGAGGCCATAATTGAATACAATTCAATTCAGTTTTCTTTATATAGCTCCAGTTCATGACAACAGTAATAAGAAGGTGCTTCATATTGTGAGGCAAAGATCCTACAATATCAGATTAGATGTATCCACTATGAGCAATCACTTGGTAAAAGTGGGGAGGAAGAACTCCCTGCTCTAGCAGAATGAGGCTAATAGAAGGAGAGCCACAGTTAATGTTTGGTTTAGATAATACACTGTATTTAAAAGATGGACGTAGCCAACGTGACATCACCTATTGGTTTCTGGTATTTTTAGCGTTTTGGTCACTCCCATTTTGGAGTTTATTCTGAGCTGTAATTGGACAAGAAGGCGGAGTGCTAATTAACAGCTAATGCTAGCATGCTTGTTTTACAAGCTAATGTACAGCGATATCTTTCCATCATGGCATCTGTTAGTGGGTGGGATATATCAGGGAGCAAGTGAACATTTTTTCCTTAAAGCTGATGTGTTAGAAGCAGGAAAAATGGGCGAGCGTGAGGATTTGAGCGAGTCTGACAAGGACCAAATTGTGATGGTTAGACGACTGGGTCAGAGCATCTCCAACACTGCAGCTCTTGTGGGGTGTTCCCGGTCTGCAGTGGTCAGTATCTATCAAAAGTGGTCCAAGGAAGGAACAGTGGTGAACTGGCGACAGGGTCATGGGCGGCCAAGGCTCACTGATGCACGCGGGGAGCGAAGGCTGGCCCGTGTGGTCCGATCCAACAGATGAACTACTGTAGCTCAAATTGCCAAAGAAGTTAATGCTGGTTCTGATAGAAAGGTGTCAGAATACACAGTGCATCACAGTTTGTTGCATATGGTCAGCAAAAGGGGGACCAACACAATGTTAGGCAGGTGGTCATGATGTTATGCCTGATCGGTGTATATGCATAAACTGTACGGGAGAAGAAACAGATAGAAACAGACTGCTAATTAAATCTATGTAACACTGAAATGTAATACCAAACCACAGGCCTCTTCAATGGTCTGCTAGTACAATTAACTGCACAGCAAGCCATATTATATGTCACATATTTCCATTAAACATGCTCTAAAATCCACCAACACCACAAACACTGTCACAAGGTCCAGTTCAGTAACAGCAGACCTGCAGCTACCGGTGCCTAATCAGCATACCTGTCAGCTTTATATGTGTGCAATTTTGAAATTACAAAGTCCACACTTTTCTATTGCAATTTAAAGCACTGTAACACAGTTCAAGTAAAAGTAGCAGACAACTGCTAACTTTACTTGATTTATTCAATTTTCTCAAACCATTCTGTTCGTAATTGGTCAGCTGCAGCTATGACTGTATTTATGAACCTCTGGAATGTGTTTATCTCAAATTAGCATGAAAAATGGGCTGCAGTTCACTCTATAAGAAGATAAGTTTTATCCATGTCACCATGGTTACGATGAGTCATTGTGTACGCATACATTTTGTTGCATCTGTTCAGTTTAGCATTCTCTGATGGTGTCCAAATGCATCCCCATCTAACATTAACAAGCAGGCTTTATTTTCCCACTAATCCCTCATTTAAAGTTGCTCATTTTAAAGTTCTTTTCATTAGAACTTTGTCTTATGTAAATATACAGTTTATTTATTTATAGTTTTATAATTCTCCACCGAACAATCAAGTTCCATTTCTGTCCGGAATTATACATGTGGCTAAGACTTTGAAGGAAGAAGAAGGACAAGAAGAAGAACAGCAAGAAAAAGAGGAAAGGCAAGGAGAACAAGAAGAAGAAGGAGAAGAAGAAAAAGAAACAGGCATCAGGGATTAGTGTTGCCAAATGTTGAATACAACCAGGATCTTCCCTTCTGTTACTGAGGTCTAAGGGTAAATAATGATCTGAAAACAGTTTTTGCAGGACATTGTGATTTGACCTTTGACCTTTAGGATATAAAACTCACACTTCACAATTTTATCCAATTAGACATTTGTGTGCTTTTTTTATTTTATTATTCAGCACATGAATTCTTAAATTACTGTCAATCACATTCTGTCAGGTTACAATGACCCTTCACCTTTCTCCACCACATTTTAATCAGTTCATCCTTGAGTTCAGGCGCGTTTGTGGCAAATTTGAAGAAATTCCCACGAGTCTTTCTAGCGATTTCATGTTTATGAGAACAGGATGGACGGACAGCCCGAAAAAACAAAATGCAGCTGTCCACGGCTGAAGGCATAAAAACAATTATTCTGTCTTTCATGTCTGATATGTGTATTTGAGTAGCTCGACATGCGCTCAGATGAAAGGGTGAAATCAAAGGATCACAGCTGAAAGAGGCAAAGAAAGCCACTGATGCTTTTAAATTGCATGAAATTACACACATCTGAGGCCATAAAAACGCTTTGTGCTCTCTTCTGGTGACTGCTGGATTAAGATGTTAAGAAAAATATATACGTGTCAGAAAAATATATATGTAATTCAGGATTTAGGGAAATAATTGTGTAGAATTTAGAGTCTTATTATTCTTACAGTTTAAACTGTCTTTTATAAAATCAGCAGCTAAACGTTTCCCCTAAGGCACTGCCAGCTGAGGTATTAAACCAAGACTAAAGATTGAATAAGAAAAATTACTTTTCTTCTGTTTAATAATTCGGTTTGATTTCTTTACCGAGCAACCTGAGAAAAAAGACTTAAATTTGTTCTTATGCTGCAATTTCATCAAAACTTTAAAATAATATTCACATTTTTTTACTCATAATAACAGGAACGTCTAATGAAATAAGTGGTGGTGAAACAGAAATAACTGCAGGATGCAATAACATGTCTTACTTTGCAAATAATTCATTTAACCTTTATCTCTACAGGATGGTCTGTTAGGTCTACCAGGCCCAGACACGTTAGATTTCTATGATATTGGCACTGTACTGATGAAACTGAATTACTGAGCCCTTTTTGGGCCTGCTGGAAGAGAAAAATCCTGACACACACAGCAGAGGATCAGTGAGTTTTTTTCCAACACTGCAAAGATGTGTCATTTTCCTAGAAAGGTTTTTATAAATATTTAGCAGAAAGGGGCAGTTTCTTCTGCCTCAGAGTCAGGTCCAGCCTCCACTCCTGTAAAATTTAAATTCAAGCAGTTACATTTCACACCATTTCCTGTCTCCTCACACATCTGCCTTCAGATCTGTTTAAATAAACTCACTGTCTTCTCTGAGAGGAAGAGTCAGTTTATTAGTCCAACCAAGCTGCAGCCAGTCTTTGTTTTAAGAAGGGCCCATCTGCCAAGTCTGTGTGTGTGTGAGTGTGTGTGTGTTGGTCAAAAAGCCAACAATGACCTCCTCCCCTTTCTTCCTATATCCCACTACATCTGCCACAACCCCTGACTGTGTGTGACTAACAGCACTGTATGAAGTCACTAAGTGTGTGTGAGTGTCGGACAGATGGGGCGACAAGTGTTGATTGTCATGGAGATGAGGGCAAACCCTTTTAGTGCACACACACACACACACACACACACACACACACAGGTCTTTATTTCTGCCTGTCTGTATTCTCCTCTGGTTTTATCCTATCTCTGTCAGCACACTAAACTACAAGTTAACCTTATTAAAGTTAACAAAAACTAGATTAAAAACTAAAACTAGGTGTGAAAAAACATTTTACATATCCCCCCCCCCTTTTTTTTTTAATGGAATGATATCCTGTACTTACAAAATTAATGAAAATACAATGCAAATACACAAAAATTGTCCTTAGTTTTAGTCTTTTTCAATTTGGTTATAATTGGTAACAAAATAAACATGTTAAGGCTTTGCTGCGTCAGTGTAGATATCAGGGGGGATGTAGGGGACATACATCCCCCCCAATATCTGGAGTACATGCATTTGCCCCCCTCCCCAATAAAAACATGAAAGAAGCAAAGGACTTACTTAGGAATAACAACAGTACTGTATATGATTAACCTGCTGCCTGGCTTTTGTGTTTTTCCATTACAATTAAATGCAGAAAAGGTACAAAATCCACCAGAAATTAAGTGTTCAATGTTCAAAATTTCATGGTAGGACCTCCAAACCCCTGGCTTAATGTGCCCCTTCCCCTAATACTCAAACAAAACCTATGTCTGTGCTTTGGTGCATAAGTTTATTGAGGTTGTTGTTGTCTTCTTAATAAAAAAAAAAACTGCATTGCAAAAACTGTAATCATTTAAAGCACTAAAACTAATACTGACACTGACAACAAATAACCTAAAAATTTTAAACAATAAAAACAAAAGTATGAGAACTCCTCCACAAGAAAATCTTAGGATTAAGTATGCATAGATTTAGTAAGATTAAATTTTGCTGTTCTTAGCTGGGATGAAACAGCCAAGGCTCCGACATATATTTACTTCACTGAACCCTCCAAATGGTGCAAAGCAGGCAAGCTAGCCTCCTCACGTCATTTACCAAATACTCTCTCCCATCTCTCCTTCTCACATGTCAGTGTTACTACTGTGCTGCATCACTGCCTGCTGTTTCAACCCCTCCACCGCCCCAACATCCACCTGTAGGCTCCACAAACTAACTGTATTCCACTGCTTTAATAAATCAGTCATTTCAAACGTGAGTTTTCTAACTGAACTCTAGCAGCTGAACAACAGTCGACAGCTTTATGATTAGACATGAATAAATACCATTATCAGAACACATACTAGTACTGTACAAGTACTTGGGTACTTGACAATACCCAATACCCAAGGACAAAGCATCTAAAAGAACACAACAAAGCACACACATTAACCCTTCCCACACACAGCTCTGTATCCCAGCAAATGTAGTTGAAAAAGAGGCGTGTTTGGGCATATGGCCTCGAAGTTACAGTACTATGTACCATGATGGTCCAGTAAGATCTTCTCTTACAAACTAGAAAATATTGATCATATTATTGCTATAAACAAAACTTTTCCTTAAATTACATTTAATTGGCAATCTATCTGGTTGTGATCAGACAGCCAAACAACATCCACTGCACATACAGAGACTATTATTTTCTTATCCTGTGTTGAATGGTGCACTTACTTGTCAGGGCCTCTGGACTGTCACATTTTTAGAAACAGGTTCAAAAACGTCATAGTCCTTGACTCATTGTTATAAGCATTTTTCCAAACACACTCTGGTCTAAAAATTCTCTGAAGTTTCCCGCATCCATTAAAGACTTATCCCAGGATTTCCAAAATTAGTGGAAACATAAATACATATAATAGAAGTTAATGAGAGATGCTGGGTAGACACTGCTGGTCCAAATATAAGTAGTGAAGCTGAAGACAGAAGCTCAAGTTGTGCACCCTGGTAAGTGAGTTTCTCTGATGTGGTGATCGTGGAAATTCTCATCTTTCTTCATTGTTGGCTGAACAGTTGGTTGCTCCTGAGTCCTGTTGCTAGCATTAGCAAACCCCTGAAACTCTGCATTATGTTGGATGTTTCAATGATAACTAAACTGTTTGTGCTAAAATAACTGCAGACATTTTTTCTACTCTTCCACCTAACTGCTCACTCAACATGAGACTGACCAAAGGTCGCCAGGAAGTTGTATCATGTGTGTTGTAATGGAGAAGTTTTAGGATGACAAGCACATTGCCGGTTGATATCAGGCTTTGCAATAGTCCACTAGCTCTTTCCCAGTCCCAGACCTGCCCTCTCTGGGAGTTGCACTACATGGAATATGATTACAAGGCCAGCCGTAGCCTCCGTTCAAGGAAGGGCAGACCCCAGTCAGAGATTTGAACTGGTAAGGATCATGACTTGCATGATCTTGGGGGTTTATTATTGTTGGATAGGCTGGTAGGTACTTAACCTTCCTTGTAAATATGCACCAATTGTCATTGATATCCATCCAATCCTGAGTGAATACCACTTTGCCAAGCCTCCACTTTACTTTTGCCTGCCAACATCATATTTTTAAATATCCTGGCAGCAGGATATGATCCCTTTATCGAACACAGACCATGAAGGAGCAGCATTAAGGAAGGTTTAAAAAAAACTTTTCCATCAACCTTTATTACATCTTTTTATCACTGACTTTTCCACGTGTCTGTTAGAATGTTTTCTAATGTTTTTAATGTAAAAGTCTTTTAACAAATGTCTGCTGTTAGAAGCCATTCCTTCCACTGTAATGCACTGCATATATTTCAGTACCATTAATGTCTGCTGTAGTTAAACATAAACAGTCACAATGTGTGAGATCTGCAGTGTTAAATAAATCATTAGAATCAAAGTATTCCATTTACAGTAATGTAAAGATGATGATGCAGTGAAACATATGCATCAGTGGAATGAGCATGAGTAAAACGTGAGACACGTGCTCCTCTTTTGTTTTTTTTGTCCATCATTAATAGGATGTTTTTAATAAATCGAGCTGGATCATCTCTCCCCAATGAGAGCTGGGATAGACTCCAGCCCCCCCAACCATGAATAGGACAAGGGCAAATGGATGGACGGATGATGAATCATCACCTTTATGTGCCTTGGTAAGTCCACTTAGCACACATCAGAATCCACATGGCCCAAATGTGGCCCATATCTTCAGTTTTCTATGAATGACATTCATACTTATCTGATGGCACTAACTCAGGGTGATTTTGGCTGCCGCAACTCAGCCACAGATCCACCTTAAGTAAGCCAGATGTCAGGTGAGATGTGACATTTGGGCCATATCTGTCCCACCCATCACTTGCCGTAATCCATGGCAACCCATGTTTGGGACACTTCTGACCCACACAACATTTATCAGTGACATAACTGAGCCACAAGGGCCAAAAGTATCAGAGATTAGGCCCAAATGTGTCTGCTGTCTGGGATGTATTGCACAAACAGAAGAAGAAGACACATACATGAGCATCAACAAAGCCAAGAGTGGATCTACAAAAGAAAAAATAGCCTTTGGATTCTTTGTTGTGTTATCATAGAGCTGTAAGTGACAAAACTAAATACCAGTTTGGGGTCCACTGAAAAGTTTGTGCAGTTCAGAGTTTGCTGAAGTCAACTCAAAACACTTGCATAGCAAACTACACAGAAAAGTAAAGTTATAGTATAACTATCTTAATTTTTTCTGAGGCTCAGAAACACATTTTGGCTACTTGAAGAACTTTATTGACATCAAGCTACATGTTTCAAATATATCCTGTACTTGTTTAGATATCCCACTGTTCAATAAAAGATCATGAGAGATTACTTAAATAGCATTCACTGACATATTGGCAAATGATCGACAGGTCCTCCTGAATAATTAATACTTGAATGCAGAACCGGCTCTGGCAGCATCTCTGTCACCTGCTGTGTCAGAGACTCTCAAAGAGAAACATTAATGGAGCTGCTGGGTAAAACAGAGCCGGGACCGGAGCCAATCAGCTGTCAGAGTGGGAGGATGGAAAAGCTTGTTAGACCGTCCAATCTGTCAGAAGGAAACCTGCAGACTGAGAGATGACAGCATGCCTGAGTCACAGCCTTGTTAATGTAAATATTTTAATTTCAATGTTCAGATGAGGCTCAGATTCTTCAAATGTTAATGTAAATAGTAGAACTTTCAGAGGTTTGATCATGTAGATTTCCTGGCACCTATTTTGACATATTTTTATGAGACAGTGCACTGAAATCTCTGTGTTATTTGGTTCTTAATGTGACTTGACAGACGAAGATATTTGATGAGTTGCTTCTCATTGAAAAACATTGCTTCCTTCACTTGTATCACACCTGAGGGAGAATGAAAAGCTTAATAAATGTGATTTGAAATCTGGGTAGCAAATTAAATGACTTGTAAAGATGAAGGTAGTTTGCTGAATATGAATGAGGGCCGCAGAGGGAGGTGTTGAGCTCACTATAGGAGCTGCAATTAAAACCAATCCAGACATTTAAAGCATCTGATTCAGAGCCAGAACGTAAGAAGGAGGAGGAAAGTCACTGCCAGATGCAGCCAGAGCAAAACAGCACTACTACATTCAAAATACACAATAACTACATCAAGATCAAAGGAAGCACACAAACAGCATAAAGCCCTGTTGGCATCTGCTAAAGCCTGCAGTGTTCATTACAGCAAGTAGTACAAAACTCTTGGAAAGAACAAACAAGATATCCTGACAAACATTGGGCAGTGATTGGATAATAATTAAAGCTGGAAATGAAGTGAGGCTGGTCTGTCATCTGTGCTGTTTGGTCCAAGAAGTGATACAACCTTGAAAAATCTGCCAGTAACACAATATCAGTAACATTTTAGCCTTTTTTCTTGCATATGTGCAGTTGGATTTGTACTGTTTCAGTTGTAATGAGATGTTAACATTTCACAATAATGGTCATACTGTATAACCTTGCTTAGTTACTTAAAAAGTGAGGAACGGACTGGTACTTATATAGTGCTTTTCTACTCAGATTCTGTGTACTCAAAGCGCTTTTAACTACAGGCCACATTCACCCAGTCACACATACATTCATACAGCACTTTTATCTATACTTAAATGCTTACTAACATTCACACAGACACTCACACTCCGATGAACGCATCGGGAGCAACATGGGGTTCAGTATCTTGCTCTACCTCCTGAGCCACAGCCGCCCCTAAGGAAAGAATCAGGAATTGCCAGGGAACTGCTTAGAGTTAGGGGTGCATTTCACCCACATGCTAAACAAGCACTGTTTTGCTTGGTGTCCACTTGGTGTGGACTGTGGTAAGGTATCACTTCCTGTTCCTGTTGCATCGCACAGTGGTGCTTGTTGTGTATCTTAACTTGTGTTGCTTGATTAACTAACTACTAACTTTCACATAGTGACTTATTTTCATAGTGTAACCTACACATGCTTTATTAATAGCACACTTCAGTTGAATCACCTGCAAATTTATATTCATATCATTCACTCATTGTGTCTTTAGGGATCCGCATAGCTTTTAGCTTAGCTCGTAGCCGAATCACTGTCAGCATGGCTTCTCCTGTCTCACCTCTTTCCTGCTCTGTGTGTCAAATGTTTAGCTATTCCTCGGCCTCCTTTATTAATAATGATACTTGTAATAAATGTAGCCAGTTTGTAGCTTTGGAGGCCAGGCTCAATGAATTAGAGACTCGACTCCGCAACATTGAAAATCCTGTAGCTAGCCAGGCCCCTGTAGCCGGTGCGGGCGAAGGTAGCTTAGCTCCAACTAGCTCTATCCCAGCAGGCCCCGTGCAGCCGGGGAATCAGGACAGCTGGGT
>VUQI01063049.1:0-14667 GCA_015106735.1 Paratilapia polleni | reverse complement strand
AAGACCTCATAGTACCATACTATCCCAATAGAGCACTTCGCTCTCAGACTGCAGGCTTACTTGTGGTTCCTAGGGTATTTAAACGTAGAATGGGAGGCAGAGCCTTCAGCTTTCAGGCCCCTCTCCTTTGGAACCAGCTCTCAGTTTGGATTCGGGAGACAGACACCCTCTCTACTTTTAAGATTAGGCTTAAAACTTTCCTTTTTGATAGAGCTTATAGTTAGGGCTGGATCAGGTGACCCTGAACCATCCCTTAGTTAAGATGCAATAGACCTAGGCTGCTGGGGGCTTCCCATGACGCACTGAGAACTTCCTCTTCTTCACTTCCTTTCACTCTCCATGTGTTTATACACCACTTGCATTTAATCATTAGCTATTATTAACTCTTTCTCTCTCACATAGTGTGTCTTTTGTCCTGTCTCCCTCTGCTCCCTTCTGTTTCCTCTCACCCCCAACCGGTCGCGGCAGATGGCTGCCCCTCCCTGAGCCTGGTTCTGCGGGAGGTTTCTTCCTGCTAAAAAGGAGTTTTTCCTTCCCTCTGTTGCAAAGTGCTTGCTCATAGGGTGTTGTTTGACTGTTGGGGTTTTCTGTTTATATTGTAGGGTCTTTACCCTAAAATATAAAGCGCCTTGAGACAACTATTGTTGTGAATTGACGTTATATAAATTGAATTGGATTGAATTGAATTGAATAGACCAAGACCCAGGTCTGTCTCCTTTAATCTTACAAGCAGAGAGGATGAGGACAACGAGAGGTCAAAAGGTCATGCCTCACAAGATTTTTTGGAGCATCAAGAGAATCCACCGTACCAGTCCAGAAGAAGGAGAGGAGAGGCACAGGGACCAGGACGAGGCAGGGAAAGAGGAGGACACGAAGGGGAAGAAAGAAATCAGGAACCCAGAAACACACGAAACAGAGCCAGACATGGGTTGTGATCAACATCTCTGGAACGCCCCTGTCTGAGGAGAGTATTCATGTACTCTCCAAAGGCTTGTCTTATGCCCCTACCTACTCAGCGAAGGAAACTGACACCAAGATTGATCTGTTTCGTTTGTATAGCAATTTACATCTCAAAGCATGGTACAAGCGAACGCCTACAGCATCTACAAGTTCTGGGGATGACCAGCTCTTTTAACCTTAAACCACATTTTAAACCTAAATCCACCTTTTGTCCCTTGGTTCAAAGTGCTGCATTGAATACATTTGCAAAAAAAGTAGAATTTGATATAGAGGATTTATTTAAGAACAAATAGTCACCAAAACATTCTAATCTTCCCCATAAAGAAAAAAGTGCTTTAGAAGTCGAAAGAAAAGGAAATTGTTATTAAGAAAGCAGACAAGGGTGGCGCTATTGTGGTTTGGGGTAAAGATAAGTATATTAAAGAAGCTCATCACCAACTAAATAACACTGAGTTTTACCAACTACTGATGCATAATCCAACCAAATCTCTGAAAACAGAATTAAGGGAAATCCTCTTAGAGGCCCAAGAAAATGGTTGGATTTCTGGATAAGAACAAAAATTCTTATATAATGAAAATCCACAAATAGCTTCTTTTTATATGCTTCTGAAGAAACATAAATGTATTGAAAATCCCCCAGGCAGAACTGTGATCTCAGGCAATGACGGAACCAGTATCAAAACACACTGACTTTTTCATTAAACCTTTTGTGTTTTCATTACCTGCTTTTGTTCAAGACACTACTGATGTGCTCAACAAGATCACACAACTGGAAAATGTGGATACAGAATCTGAAATGAGACCTAGTGATTTTCTATGGCCATTGACTGAATGGACTTTAATTAACAAGATTTTTATTTTCCAGGACAAAGTTTTTAAACAGATCAAAGGATGCGCTATGGGGGCTTGTTATAGTACTTCTTATGCAGGCCTATACCTGGGTAAATGCAAAGAAGACTTTGTACTTAATCAGGAGAAAAATGCTTTTTTCAAACACACTATTTGGTGGGGATGCTACATTATGATATTTGTTTGGTTTGGTCTGGATCAGAGTCAGAGCTACAAGCTTTTCACATTTTTTTGAACAAAATTAATCCCAATATTAAGCTATCTTTGTAGTATAGCAAGGAGACAATACATTTCTTAGACCTTGCAATTTTTAAAGATAACAAAGGGACTTTACGTACATCTGTATTTAGAAAACCAACAGACAGAAACACTATAATAATAATAAGATACCCAAAGCACTTTACATTGAATCCATTATTCAGTCACTCCACAAGCACACACTGGTGGTGAGCTACATTTGTAGCTACAGCTGCCCTGGGGCAGACTGATGGAAACATGGCTGCCAATCCATGCCAACAGGCTCTTTGACAACCCAAACATTCATACACCAGTGTTGAAGGCACTGGAGGGTGAAGTGTCTTGCCCAAGGGCACAACAGCAGAATGACTGGCACAGGGTGGGATTCAAGCCACCAACCCTCCAGTTACCGGACAACCCGCTCTACCTCCTGAGCCACTGCCATCCCACTGCCTATACTACATGCCAACAGCTTTCATCCGAAGTGGTTTACAGAAAATATCCCTTTTGGTCAATTCCAATGAGTGAAGAGAATCTGTGACCAGGAAAAGGAATTTGAGGCAAAATTTGAGGAAATGGTGTCACGTTTTCAGGAACCTGGATTTAACGACACTACCCTACAGAAAGCGTACACTAGAGCCTGAACAGGCAAACCTTAAGACAAAGAAATGTTTCCAAACCAACAAAAGATAGTACAGAGGCAGACAAAATTAAACAAATAATTAAAAGGAATTGGGGTATTTTTGAGAGTGAAGAGCCAGTTCTTCCCTGAACCACCATTAATTAATTTCAGGAGACCTCCCACTCTGCAAGATAAACATACATACATCTTTAGCCAGACTGCCAGGAAACATGGTTGGGCCCAAAACCTAGAGGATCTTACAAGTGCAAATCATTGCAATCATTGCTCAAATATACTACAGACTAAGACATTTGTTAATTACACTTCTCAAAAGGAGTTATTGTAAATCATTTTATTAACTGTAAAACCTCATTTGTAATCTATAGGCTAGAGTGTCCCAGCTGCAATGTTTTTTATGTTGGTAGAAGAAAAAGACGTTTGCAGGATAGGTTAGCAGAACACAAATATGCCATATGGACAGGTGACATTAATTACCCCATGGCTAAACACTACCTGGACTTTCATAATAGTAACCCTTCTACTCTACAAGCCATTGGAATTGACCACATTCCTCTTTCAATACGAAGAGGTGATAGACAAAGGAGTCTTAACCAAAGGGAAGCTTTTTGGATTTAAGAATTACAGGCTACTAAATATCCTGGCTTAAACAAGGACTTAGATTTTACTTCTTTTTTCTAAACTTTGTTTGCCTGTGGTTGATGCTGCTGTGGGTCTTTTTCTTGTGTGATTTGGATTGAATTTGGTGAATGTTTTTTGGGCTTGGTGTTGATATCTTTTTGGGCTCTTGCACCTGTCCAGGTTTTTGAAGACTCCTCCTATTGGTGGAGTTTCACTGGTGGAATATTCCACTCTTACCCTAGGTGGAAGTTTGCTACTGGAGGAACACCATATGTGGAAGGCCCCTATTGGTGGAACACCACTAGAAAAGATCCAGTGTGTTCATGGACTTCAAACGCGTTGGAGTTTTAGGTTAAATATAACCATGACGTAAGAATAAAGGCATTTTAAATTTTACATGAAATGCCTTGGGGTTTTTTGATATTTTAGCAAAAAGTTAGACAGTTGAAAAGTAGTTGAATTGCAGAGGGAATAAATGCTATAAAGAGTTTACTGACTAGATTTAACAGTGCTGTTCAGACATTTCTATTTTTTTGCTGTGAAACCAGTAGATCAAAGAATTATTTCTCATTGAAAAGAGTCCCAACACGACTCATAAAAGCAAAGGAGGATGCTTCCACAGATAGTGAAGTACTGTGTATCAATTGCTGAATTGCTGAGATGTGTGACTTAATTTGGTTGCCACTAGATGGCGACAGAACACTATTCTATAAAAAAAAAACACCTGGCGCTAAAGAAACACTGAAGATACAGAAGTATTGACAAAACCTGCTGATCATAAAAGTAGCCCCTTCCAATTTGAGTTAAGAGCAAAGATTATATTTGGATGGTATTAGAAAGCTCAACAATCTCATTCCTGCATCAACATAGTGAAACTGTCCACCAAGCTGGACATAAGGGTGCACAACTCTCCACTACTTTGACTCAGGTACAGTTGCAGTACAAATATAATGCAGTGCAACCTGGAACTTGGAAAACACCAGCTGTAAATCATAATCAGTGATCCAATCAAAAATAAATTCTTCAGGCACCATTATGTTCAATATTTCATTAAGTGCACATCAACCAATCACCAACTTC
Organism: Paratilapia polleni; assembly: GCA_015106735.1. Lineage (NCBI taxonomy): Eukaryota > Metazoa > Chordata > Actinopteri > Cichliformes > Cichlidae > Paratilapia > Paratilapia polleni. Next base: position 10,280 of record VUQI01063049.1, on the reverse strand, counting down.
AGTAAGTTTATTTATTGGCTACTGAAATTTCCAAACTGGTCTGTATCAGTCTTAGTCAGTCACTGTGGACTATATAGTCTTAAAAACCGTCATAACAACAGAGTCAGCAGCAACAGAGTTGGTTCCACCCATTTTCCTAACAGAGGTAATTCAAAACAATGTCTCTGCGGCTCTGTAAAACCCTCTTAGTGGGGAAATTTTTAGGCAAGATGTTGAAGACTCGCAGTGGTGAGATATGTTCCTCTGTGAATACGGCCCTTTGTATATAAGAGAAAAAAGCACTAGACTAGACTAGTTAGAGCAGTCTGTGTTTTAACTGGAAAATATTTTAACCAAAGCTTTCTGAGTAGCAGCTGAAAGCAGCCACGAATCCTTAAAGATTGAAGCCGCCCACCTGTGCCTTTATGAAACAGATCTTACCTCCCCTGCCAGAGAGGTGTACAGTTTCCTTCGCTCTTTCCTACCGAGTGGTTTTGAAGGCATGCTGACTTGTCTTCTTATCAGGACAAGCTGGAGAGAGAGAGAGAGAAAAAAATGATCAGACTAGAGAAAAATTTCTTTCATTATATAGCTTCAGAAACACCAAAATATTGCAGTCACAGTTCTAAAACCTTGAGCAGCTGCACCTAGTGGATGCAGAAGACTGACTATTGTGAGGAAGTGATGGGGAAACAGTTGATGGCAACAGTGGTGTGTGGTAAGGAAAAATGGGTCAACAACTGGGCCCATTTCAACTAAATACTATACTGCTCAAAAAAATTAAGGGAAAGCTTAAATCACACATTAGATCTTGAATGAACTATTCAAAGTGAAAATCTTACTGACATACACTGTGAAATTTGTTGAGAGCAAAATGACACAACAATAGCCAGTGGAAATCAAACGACTGAAGAGGTTCACCTTTAACAGTCAGTAGCTCACTCGCTAACCTGGATACCTCCTTGCCCAAGACAAGTCTTTTAGAGTGTTAGATATGTTGTCCATGCTACAACATGATGAATACAGTCTGTATACAACACCTGTTTTTTTAAATGCTTAATGTTTCATATGGGTCATGAAGTGCATGCCTTAACAAAATCTCCAGTACATCTGCACAATTGGTACAACATAAACTTAAACTCTCCTATGCAAAGAAAAATAAATGTGGCTTCTCTGGGCCCAAGCTGATTTACGAAGGTATGTAGCAAAGTGGAAAACTAGCTGTGATCCAACCACATCCACTTCTGAAAGGAGGGGTACACCCTGGACAGCTCACCAGTCTATCACAGGGCTAACACAGAGAGACACACAACCATCCACCCTCACTTCTACAGCCAATTATCTGAACATGAACGTGTTTGGACTTTGGAAAAGTACATGGAGTGAACCCAGGAAGGCACAGGGAGAACATGCAAACTCCACACAGAAAGGCCAGGGTACAGGGTCATCTGCAGCCACAGAAAGTTGGAAGAGGATGAATGAAGGTTCTCATTGTGAAATCTCCAACGTTTGGCAGAGGTATGCGATAAGTCAATGACTTGGGAAACCAGGGCCAGATGGCTGATAGCTGAAGCAGGATGAGCGTGGAAAGAATGAGTTGATGAGGTGAAAAGCCTAAACACAAGCCATAAGCAACTCAACTGAACAAAACTCTTGGTCTAGCTGATAGAATGTTTTGGTGGTAGATATACTGTAGGAAGATAAGCAGGTGTGTACACTGATTAGAGAGAAGCCAGGAGAGTGGGAGATGAAGATGAGAAACCTGCCACTCACAAACATGGGGCTTTGTATCCTTTACAGAAGTCTTCACCAGGTGATGTATAAAAGACAAGTAACATGCAGCTGGGAGAAGCAAAACCCTTTAGTATCAGTATGTTGTAAAAATATTTCCTCAAATCCTGAAATTTACTGAAATTCTACCATTCACCAGTTGTGGGTGTAATAAATGAAAAACAATGGCCCACATTTACTACTGTGTTCCTGGAAACGCTCTTACCTTACACAAAAAATGAGTTGGCACACAAAATCACTGTCAGATTTATGACACGTGTGCACAAGCCAACTTTGTTCTTACTGCCGTGCGCACGTTAGTAAGTCAGACCCATTCTAAATCAATGGGCTTGTGCTCACTGTCTGCAATCTGTATACTATCTGCATACAGCCACACCCCCATTTCTCTATATAAAGAAACTAGTTTACTTGGAGTTGAAGTGGCCAGAGCCATGACGATGTCGCAAGAGAGAAGCCTGTACCTCTACAGCAAAAAATAAGGATAAAGTGTGGCAGAAGAAAATCAAATAATGGTATTTGAGGTCCAAGCACAGCTTTCCAAAGTGTTTCAACCATTTAAAAAATAATAATAATAAAATAAAAGTGACTCTCAGGCTGAAATAATGGGGATACTGAATATTGTTTACCCACTGTGAAAAAAAAAATGCTCTCCAGCATAGGTGGGATAGTGCTGATGACATCCAGCAACTCATTTTTAATGAAAGTTAAGATAATTCAAGATAAGATAAGATAAGGAATACTGGAATATGTTTACATTTAAAGGTTAAAGCTTACACCTTGCCCTTTAGTAGTTTGTTTTCTTTCCAAGCATTTTTTTTATTTAATTGTAATGCTGAGCATTCTGCTGCTTATGGTGTTTTGGAAAACTGTAAATAATGAACAAAAGGCAATTACAACAATAATAACAATAATAATAATACTGATGATGATTGATGATGATGATGATGATGATGATTATTATTATTATTAGTAGTAGTAGTATTCATTTTAAAGCCCTTAATTTGTTCGTATGCATGGTCAGAGGCATTTCTAAATTTGTTCGTAAAGTATGAACAAAATTCAGGTGTGAAAATATTAATAAATCTATAACTTTGTGCTTGAAAAGTTCGTATGCATGATTTATGCACAGATTTGTGCATACCCACTGTTTGTAAATGAGGTCCAATATCCATGTATTTCTTCTTACATTGTGTCACTGCCCCTCCGTGAATCGCCAACTTACTGTGGTGGAGGGGTTTGTGTGTCCCAGTGATCCCAGGGGCTATGTTGTCCAGGGCTTTTGTCCCTGGTAGGGTCTCCCATGGCAAATTGGTCCTGGGTGAGAGGCCAGATGAAGAGCGATTCTAACGACTCCTATGAACAAGAAAAAATCAAGGGACCAGCTCACCCTTCCCGGGACAGGGTTACCGGGGCCCCACCCTGGAGCCAGGCCTGGGGAAGGAGCTTGAGGGAGAGCGCCTGGTGGCCGGGCCTTAGCCCATGGGCAGGGGTGGGAATCCTTATAGTCACCCTGTTCGCTGCCTGCACGTTGGGGTTTTTCCCATCGGACGAGAGGGTTGTTTCCCTGCGCCTTCGGGTCGGGGAACAGGTCCTGACGATTCAGAGTATCCAGCCTTCTTGGAGTAGCTGGGTGGGGTGCTGGAGGGTGCTCCATCTGGTGACTCCGTCATCCTACTGGGGGACTTCAGTGACAATGACAGTGTGATCTGGAAGGGCATGATTGGGAGGAACGGCCTGCCTGATCTGAACCCGAGTGGCATTCTGTTGTTGGACTTCTGTGCAAATCACAGCTTGTCAATGACGAACACCATGTTCAAACATAAGGGTATCCATAAGTGGATGTGGCACCAGGACACCCTAGGTCGCAGGTCGATGATCGATTTTGTAATCGTATCATCTGATCTGAGGCCATATATTCTGCACACTCGGGTGAAGAGAGGAGTTGAGCTGTCAACTGATCACCACCTGGTGGTGAGTTGGATCAGGTGGCGGGGGAGGATGCTGGATAGGCCTGGCGTGCCTAAACGTCTAGTGAGGTTGGGAGCGTCTGCCAGAGGCCCCAGTCCCTCAGGTCTTCAACTCCTACCTCCGGCAGAACTTTGACAGCATTCTGAGTGAGGCTGTGAGTCCGAATGGACCATGTTCCGCCCCTCCATTGTTGAGGCTGCTGCTTGGAGTTGTGGCTGCAAGGTGGTTGGTGCCTGTTGTGGTGGTAACCCCCGGGCTTGGTTAGCCTGTGGAGACTCTGGAGGCAGCTGACAGGTACCGGCAGGCCAAGCGGACTGTGGCTCTGGCAGCAGCTGAAGCAAAAACTCGGGTGTGGGAGGAGTTTGGTGAGGCCATAGAACAAGATTTTCGGTCTGCCTCGAAGTGATTCTGGCAAATTGTCAGGTGACTCAGAGGCGGGAAGCGGTTCTCCACTCACACGGTATATAGTGTGGGCGGGGTGCTGCTGACTTCAACTGAGGATGTAGTCGGGCGGTGGAAGGAATACTTTGAGGATCTCCTTAATCCCACTGACACGCCTTCCGTAGAGGAAGCAAGGTCTGGGGACAAAGGGGACGACTCGTACATCACTGGGGGTGAGGTCACCGAGGTAGTTAAACAACTCCTTGGTGGCAGTGCCTGTGGGGTGGATGAGATTCGCCTGGGTTGGTGGTTCCCATCTTTAAGAAGGGGGACCGGAGGGTGTGCTCCAACTATAGGGGGATCACACTACTCAGCCTCCCTGGGAAGGTCTATGCCAGGGTACTGGAAAGGAGAATCCGTCCGTTAGTCGAACCTCGGATTCAGGAGGAACAATGTAGTTTTTCTTCCTGGTCATGGAATGCTGGATCAGCTCTTTATCCTCTCAAGGATATTTGAGTGGGTGTGGGAGTTCGCCCAACCAGTCTACATGTGTTTTGTAGACTTGGAGAAGGCATTCGACCGCGTCCCTCAGGGCATCCTGTGGGAGGTGCTTCGGGAATATGGGATGTCTGGCCCGTTGTTACGGGCCATTCGCTCCCTGTACAACCGTTGCAGGAGCTTGGTCCGCATTTCTGGCAGTAGGTCGCACTCGTTCCCGGTGGGTGTTGGACTTCGCCAGGGCTGCCCTTTGTCACCGATTCTGTTCACAATTTTTATGGACAGAATTTCTAGGCGGAGGGCTTCCACTTCAGTGGCCTAAGAATCCTATCTCTGCTTTTTGCGGATGATGTGGTTCTGTTGGCATCGTCAGGTGGTGGCCTCCAGCTCGCACTGGAGCGGTTCCTAGCTAGAGTGTGAAGCGGCAGGAATGAGAATTAGCACCTCCAAGTCCGAGGCCATGGTTCTCAGCCGGAAAAGGGTGGAGTGCCCACTCCGGGTCCAGGAAGAGTTGCTGCCCCAAGTGGAAGAGTTTAAGTATTCAGGGTCTTGTTCACGAGTGAGGGGAGAGTGGAGTGAGAGATTGACAGATGGGTTGGGGTGGCATCTACACTGATGGAGACGCCTGTACCAATCTGCTGTGGTGAAGAGAGAGCTGAAAGTAAAAGTGAAGCTGCCAATTTACCGGTCGATCTACGTTCCTACCCTGATCTATGGTCACAAGCTCTGGGTAGTGACCAAAAGAATGAGATCACGGGTACAAGCGGCAGAAATGAATTTCCTTCGAAGGGTGGCTGGCTTCTCCTTTAGGGATAAGGTGAGAAGCTCAGTCATTTGGGAGGACCTTAGAGTAGAGCCGCTACTTCCCCACATGGAAAGGAGCCAGTTGAGGTGGCTCGGGCATCTGATAAAGATGCCTCCTGGGGGCCTCTTGGGTGAGGTGTTCAGGGCATGTCCCACCGGGAGGAGGCCCTGGGGTAGACCCAGGACACGCTGGAGGGATTATATCTCTCAGATGGCCTGGGAACGCCTCGGTGTCCCCCCGGATGAGCTGGAGGAGGTGGCTGGGGAGAGAGAGGTCTGGGTTTCTCTACTTAGGCTGTTGCCCCCGCGACCCGGAAGAAAATGGATGGATGGATGGATGGATGTGTCACACTGTGAACTGAATTAAAAGTAAATAAGTTGTTGTGAACACTGTACTCACAAAGAACTCATTTTTATAAGTGTGTGACTTTTCCTCTATATTGGACACAAACAGGTGCTTTGTCTTTTTTAAGTGTGATTATTAAGTGTGCATCGGTGCAGATTTATGTGGTGGAGATCACTTATCATTAGTTGGTTTGAAAGAGGACTTACTGTGGTGGACCCTTAATACAAACGTGTAAATGGAGTCAGAGTGTGTAGGGAGGTGTAGGGACCGGATTGGAATTAGGCTAGAAAGACCACAAGACAGAAAAGGAAAAAAGGAAACAAAAGGGAGAACACAAAAGAATGAAGGGAAAACAGAACAGACTTGGCCAGGCCATGAGAATATTAGGCAAGAATGGGAAAACATTCCTCTGGATGGCGGAAAGAAGACAAGGAGACTTGGTGGTGGAATGAAGAAATACAGGAAAGTATTCAAAGGAAGAGGTTAGCAAAGACAAAGTGGGATAGTCAGGAAGATGAAGAAAGTAGACAGGAGTACTGGGAGGCTAGGTGTGCAGCAAAGAGAGAGGTGGAAAAGGCAAAGGAAAAGACTTATAGTGAGTTGTATGTGAAGCTGGACACTAAGGAAGGAGAAAAAGACTCATATCAATTAGCTAGGCAGAGAGATCGAGCTGAAAAGAATGTGCAGCAAGTTAGAGTGATTAAGGATAGAGATGGAAATGTACTAACAAGTGTGTGTAGAGAAAATGGACTTTGAGGAGCTGATAAATGAAGAAAAAAGGGAGAAAGCAGGACAGATAGAGGAAACATAGTGAATCAGGAAGTACAGAGGATTAACAGAGGGTGAAGAGGGAAAAGGCGGTTGGTCCAGATGACCTGTGGAGGTAGAGAGATGTCCGTAGCACTTTATAATAACTGCACACTATTACACATTAGTAAGGCATTAATAAATACTTAACTCATCATTTATAAAACATTACTCCTCCTTAGTATGTAATGTATAAACACAGATTTATACATATAATGATTAAGATATGAGCTCACTGTTTGTAAGTGTGTTAATAGAGGTTTTATAAACACTTATTTCATATTGTAATTCATGGTTAGTTCAGACAGTTACTGGTTGTTAGTTCAGTATTTTGTGTGACCTCATCTAAAGTGAGGACTGTTTTTGCCCTATAAAGCATTTATAAATGAAACTGAAAGGTCAGCAGGACCTCAAGCCTCAGCTGTCTTCACAACAGAAAAATCCCACCCCCACCTTAAACAGATGGGTTTAAGGTGGGGGTGGGATTACATCAGGGATTGGCTCTGAGCCCCTTCTTGTTTGCAGTGGTGATGGACAGGTTGATAGATGAGGTCAGGCAGGAGTCTCCATGGACTATGATGTTTGCAGATGATATTGTGATCTGTAATGAGAGTAGGGAGTAGGTGGAAGAGAGCCTGGAGAGGAGGAGGTATGCTCTGCAGAGAAGAGGAATGAAAGTCAGTAGAAACAAGACAGAATACATGTGTGTGAATGAGAACAAGCAAATGGCTGCCTAATTCAGTTCAACAGCATGGTTTCACACACTCCATATGCTCACTCGTGTTTGAAATGACCCAATCAGAACATAGCCATGAGGGAGAGATGCTTCCTCCTGCTGTAAAACCTTGTCAAGACCTGCAAAGGTCAAAAACCACAGATACTTTAAGTGATGAACGAACCGTGTTTTATCACAAAGTCCACACTCCTGCTGCTTGTTTGCATTTTGAAACGAGAAAAACCCACATATTTACAGCACAAAGAAACTTTTCTGAAGAATATTCAAAATCATTTCTGTGATTTTAGAACAACCTGAAACATGAAAATGTTCCAAAGTATTTTCAGTTGAGGCTGTTCATTAAAAAACACTATTTTGAAACATCAGTGTTTAATATTCTCTTTGTTAAGCTTTTGTCTAACAGGAAGCTAAACACGGGTGTTTCTTCAGGCTGAGGTAACAGGAGTGAGTCATTATATTTTGTTGTATATTTCTCACAATTAAAAGTTTGAGTTTTTCAGTCAACTCAGATTGACCAAACTGTTAAATAGACAAACTCGTGTCCTCAGCTGTTCATGGGGACACCCCTCAAAATCCATCCAAGACTCGCTGTTATCCTCAGTTTGTGGGACTACTACAGTTTGCACCATTTTGTAGCATCCATCCAGAACGGCTTTGTTGGGTGAAGTCAGGGGTTTGCAGGGGCAGATGTTTTCAAAAATAAAGTTAACTGTCTAACGTGACTAGCATGTTAGACAGTTAAAGGGTATTACTGTAGGTGATACTGAGGGTGATCCTAAATGGCAACCTGCAAAGAGCCTGAGGCTGCTGTGGTACTCTGAGAATTTTCATACTTTCCTTCCTATTTAAACACTGAAAAGTAGAAACTGCTGTTATCACATATACCAGCAGAAATACTATCATGATGTCCATGATAAATACATTTTGATGTGTGAATTCCCTCTGATGAAGTTGATGATTCAAATGAGTCTATGTTGGTTCATGAAGAAAAGCAGCCTGTGTATTCAGGGCACAAATAGCAGGTCTGGATCACATTGGGATTTTGTTCATTCCTAAGAGAAAGCTGTAAGCAAATTGGTGATACGTCAGTACATCACACTTGTTTCACTGCTTGCGCTGGAATACAGTATTATGTAATCAGCTGTTAGGCTGCTCCCAAGCAGGACTGTGCTGACACTGAGTTGCATCAGGTGTGAGGATGAAAATGACAAAAGCACTTTGTAGAGCAGTTAGTGTGCTGCTGATGTCACACTGACACACAGATCAGGAAACTGTGTTGCTGAATATAGATTATTCACATATCAAGCTTATAATGAAATTATAAAGCAGCTGCATTGCATACACACCCCTCAGGAAATGAATTCACAGACAAAGTGTTTACCGAGGTCAGGACTGAGGGCAGTTTTCTCATAGATTTCTACATGATCACATATCTGTAGGACCGGACAGTACAGTGCTGTGAAAAAGTATTTGCCCCATTCCTGACTTCTTAGTTTTTTGCAAATTTATCACACTTAAAAGTACAGTAAGTCATTTTACTGAGGTTATTTAATAGAAAAAAAGAATATTGTACTCATAAATATACACTGATTAGTGTGTAATTACATCTTCCAACAAACTGATGCATTCTTATAAGCTTAGAATTAATCTATTAAAAATAGACAGGAGCGGGAGCAGATTTGTGGAAGCCGCCATGTTGCCCCGCCATCTTGAATACAGTGGCAGAGATGGACATCAGCGTTCCGCCTAATCACGTTTTATGTATGTGACTAGAGACCGAACACATATGTAGTAAAAGGCTGACGAGAAGAGAACTCGTAGGCGTTGGTGTGCCATGGAGGCAAATTTTAATTTGTGCCTGCACCTTCAGACTCAAGATATGAAGGGTCATACCTGTGTTTTATCATCTGAGAAGGGGTCCCATTCACCAAAGAAATGAAAACGAGAAGGAAAGTGACAACGCCACCGACGTTGGCATAAAGTGTCATCCTCTTCCTCCTCACCTCAAGCTTTATCTCCTGAACTGAAGTCAGGGCTCTAACACACAAATTTGTGCATAAACATGCTAATTTATTCCCGATATTGTCACAGTTACTTATTGTTAGCAGATTAGACACGTGGCCCTTCTATCTCCAGACAGCTGACAACGAGCCAGCTAAAACAACTACAGCTGGTTATAAGCTAACATTATGGCAGCTAACGTTAGGCTTGAGAGTCCTAAAAATCACACATTCCTTTAGCTCCACTTCAAAGAAAGTTTCACTAACAGTGGCTAACAGCAGCTAAAACGGCACCACTCACCGACAGAAAAGTTCAGGATATCCTCAACAACTCACCTCAGTATCGCTGTCATCAGTCAGAAGTGAGCTTCACTGATTCATCGACCCGTATCGGACTCCTTTCACAAAGTTTTACAGCCTCCTCCAGAGTATATAAAAGTGGATGCTTCTCACTCGGCATACTGACAGCTGAGGTGAACAGTGGACTGACAGCCTACACTCACTACAGATGAAAACATGTTTGTCCTACAGCAGCCACCATACCTAGAATTATGCACTTGAATTGGGAGGGAAGAAAACATAAGTTCAGATGACTGCAGTCTACTGACATCTAGTGGTGAGATTTTACACACTGTATCTTTAAATGTTTCACATCATGAAACAAATTTTAATATTAGACAAAGATAACCTGAGTAAATACAAAACGCAGTTTTTAAATGATGATTTCATTTATTAAGGGAAAAAAAAAAACTACCCAAACCTACCTGGCTCTATATGAAAAAGTCTTTGCCCCCTAAACCTAATAACTGGTTGTGCCACCAGAACTGCAATCAAGCATTTGCAATAAATGTCAATGCGTCTTTCACATCACTGTGGAGAAATTTTGGCCCACACTTCTTTGCAAAATTGTTTTAATTCAGCCACACTGGAGGGTTTTCGAGCATGAACGGTCTGTTTAAGGTCATGTCAA